>VWZS01004055.1:292586-316786 GCA_013397075.1 Rhabdornis inornatus
TTTTTTTTTTTTGTGTGTGTGTTTGTGTACTGAGAGAGCAGAGGTCATTCCCTTAACTCACATATCTTTCCCATGGCGTAGACAGCCAGCTGTGGGGGGCTCAGCATATTCATAGCCCTGTCAGGGGCCAAGGTTCCTGCTCCCAGTTCAGGGGCAGCAGTATTTGGTGAGTGGCAAGGAGCTGTGAGGAAGGGATGGGAAATGAAGGAGCAACAGATCAGCCACACTTGCACTCTGACTTTTCACACAATCAGCAGCAGCATGGAGGGGATGCAGGGGTCTGTGACCGTGGGTTAATCTATCTTGACAGCAGAGCTGCCAAGGTATCTTTGCATAATGGGACCTAGAGATAATTATATTTAGCACTCAGGGCCAAGCTGTGAACTTCTGGAGTGAAGGGGCTGATAATTGGGATTATTCCCCGTGGTGGGGTCAGGGTGTCTGCCTGGCCAGGAGGTGGCTGGGGTGAAATCTTTGCTAAAGCCCCCCCTTACTTTCTGCTGAGTTTGGGGTAGCGAGCCAGAACTCACAGCTCCTTCCTCAGGGTGAAGCTTATTTTGCTGCTCCTCATCTCAGATTACTTTCCTGCCCCTCAATGGTTAATCTCAAAGGAATATTTTGGAAAAAAAAATTATATAAATTAGTTTGTTTTTTTTTTTTTAAATTGTAGTCTTATACAGCATTTCAAGCCATCCTTAGGAAATAATAAAAGTTACAGAAGTCAGAGTGAAAAGAAAGATGAAACACAATTATGCCAAAACGCAATTTAAAATGCAAATTTGCTGGAGAAACTGCAAACCCCTAATTGCAGTGTTCTCTCTTATCATTGCTTCAAAAGCCGTGTGCTCCCTTCCTCCCTCCGGGAAGGGCCTCAGCCGCGGCTGTGCTGCCACACTCTGACCTCTCCAGCGAAATACGGGTGACCCAAAACAAAAGCAAGAGGGGAAGGGGTGGCTGGGGTGCCTGTCCCCCCGGGACTCAGGGGTCTGCGGTGAGTGCCCTGGGAGGGGAGCTGGCACCATGGATGGGGTGGGAGCGATGATTTACAGGGAATGGTCTATGAACATGTAGGTCTGGAGAACACCAAACTGCTTCCTGTGCCTTCGAGTTTGTCGTGCCAAAAAAACACCATAATTGCACTTTAAAAGATGCTTAGCTGAGAAATTTGAAAATGCTGCCGCTATTGAGATGCCTTTTCACAGAGCCTGGTAAATGAAATCTAAAAAAAAAATACTTAGTTGTTGAGCAAAATGGTTGTAGCTCTTCGAAGTTGTCCTTGGTGGCTGAAATCCCTGGTTGGACTGTGTGGCAGGCAACCTGAGGTACTCCACACACCACCATGGCCTCCAAGAGGGCACCTTTTGCCTCTGGTTGGGTGGCCAGAGGCAGAGGGACCTCTCCAGTATCCTCTCCCCTGCCTTCATGGGCTGCCACTGCCCAGTGGCAGAGGTCCCAGCGTTTGCACATGGACCTGCGGCCGTGCTCTGGTCATCAAAGATGTCCTGAAAGACAACACAGAAGCAATTACACCCGTGGTCTTAGACAGGCTGGCCTCCTGTGAATATCTCCAATCGCCTTCTGAGGCTGTTTGTGTTTTAACCTTTGTGTTAAACAGCCCCGTGGTTTTACCCTGATTCCTTGTATGGCATTGGAGGATCTTTGCCAGGCTTTGTGTTCAGCATCTCACAGTGAATTCAGACGAACTGGGTATTTATAACCTGTTCAGCCTTCCTGTGGCTTTTTCTACTTGTGGTCTCTCTCACTTTCTCTTTAGTTATGCTTTATATGTGAACTTGAGATGCCCTGAGACTGATTCCTGACAGGCAGTGGAGTCATTTCAGAAGCTCTGATCACTGTGGGAGGGGCTGTTGCCTCCATCTCCCTTGCACAGGCTGCCCGGGGTGGTGACAGACACTGGGGTGTCACCCTGCCTGCCACAGGACTGTGGGGTTCATTTCAGCACACGGGGGAGCAGCAGTCAGATCTGCACTGCAAGGCACCAAGCAGTCGGGGCCTCACAGAGTCACAGATGGGATTTGCTGGCCCTGTACTCACCGTGGTTGCAGGACATGTTTCCCTCTCCAGTCTCCTCTGTGCTCGAGAGCACGGTACTTTGCCTAAATTTTGGCAGGACACTGAGCTGAAGCACTTACTTTGTCTTTTCTGGCTGGCAAGGTTTCTCAGAGGCTGGGGCACATCTGGGATGCAGGTAGGATCTCTCTCTCGTGTTTGCCAGAGCCTGAAACTGTGGTGGGTCTGAGGGTGCTGGAGTGGGAGGTTTTTCTTGTGCCTCTGACCCAGCAGGGTGCTGATGTGAGCAGTGGAAAATCCATTACCTCTTTAACAGTCCTAGATGGCATTTGGGAGTAGGTAAAAAAGAGGATGAAGGCAGTGTCATATGACACTGATTCTACTTGCACAAGGGGCTCAGAAAATAGTCAAATGGGTTGTGCCGCTTCAGACAGATTCCTGCTTTCTCTTTTCCCTTTTTCCCATTGCAGCATGAGGTAGGAGGGCCAAATCAGCCCATTTGGTGGCTAGTGTTTTATATTAAATCCACTTCCATTGGCAACATGGACTCAGATCCTTGCACTGAAGTGTCTGAGCTGCATCCTGCAGGGCCAGCATCCAGTGTAGGAGCTGCAGGATGACAAGGACTTGTGGGCCCAGCTTCTGAGTAGCCACATGCAGGACCTGCTGCTGCAGTGGCTCCTCATTGCTGCTTAATTTTGCTTATCATTGCTTTGCCTTTTGCAAACTCTGGCCTGCTTTTTAGGGTTGCATCCTGCACAGCTGCTCTTCAGCCATGGGGGGCTGAGTTCCCTCTGTGATTCCCCATCAAAGGTGTATCTGAGCATGACAAGGATTTCACAGCCCCTATGCTGGCTCTTATGGGATAGAATGATCATGGTAAGGCTTTTGGGATGCTCTAAAACAGTGAGAAAAGGGTTTCATGGTGTGGTTGCTGGCCTCTCCTCTGGGCTTGCATTGGGGGATACCTGTAGCACAGCCAGTTACACACTACTTTTGTCTGCCATGGAGAGGGGACAGGGCTTTGCAGGCAGGCTGGCATGTGTGTTGCTATCTAAGCTGGTTTGGGTAAAATGACTATTGCTTGGCACATCCAGCACCATTTAACTGCGTGAACAGCTTGCTGGCAGGTACAGTGCCAGCTGAAGCACAGCTACAAATGTAAGCATGAGGAAGAGGCATTCCCATCATCTGAGAATCAAACCCTGACTCTTAAAGGCCAGTGGGTTGTTTTTTCCTGAGCTGGGATCTTGAATTATTAATGCAGCTTTATGCTGGAGATGCGTATTAGATGTGGAAGTTTTTGGTGTTACCACTTGTTGGTGACATTTCTAAGTTGGGTTTTGTCAATGCCCTTGACTTGATCAGTACTTTATTGAATAGTGTCCTGCATTTTCTCTGGAAATACTCGTACAGTGCTACTTACCTTGTGACCTAATGACATGATTTAATTTGGCGCATCATTAATGTTGCTACTGTTAGTGTGTCCTCAGAGCACCACAGCAGTGTCTCAAGCCCTCAGTGTGCCACAGCTGGGCAGGAGGGTGGCAGCAGCAAATTAAAGTTCAAAATGAGCTTCCAGACATCATTCCTGCCCCAAACCTGGGTTGGATACTGTGCCCATTCAAACACAGGCATCACCCCGCTCCTGAAAGCTGCTAATGGCTTTCATTCCAAGAGTCTCAGAAATCTAACCACAATGCATAAACACTACTTGAAAACATGTTTCTGAAGCCAAGATGTGGGTCATCCTTAGTTTGTGTAGGTGGGTGAAGGCAACAGGTGCTTGCTCTTGTGCTAACTGCAATGTGACTTTCAAATTTTGGAGCTGGAGGTTGGGTGCTTACACACAGTCCAGGGAGCTGCAGCCAATGGTTGTGGCTTGACAGCAGCAGAGCTGAGCAAAGATTTATTTCCACCTAGCAGAGCCATAGTAAAAAACTTCTTGCCTCAGACAGGCACAGTGCTCACCTGGCCCCTTCTGTGCTGATGGATGGGAAAGCGAATGAGGTTTTACTTGCCTGTGGACAAAATATTCTCAAAGAAAGCCAGCCTGAGCTCAGCTTGTTGGAAGAGCTGCCAGGGACTTTTAAAGCCATTTTTGGGGGTAGGGCAGTAGTGAAGTAATTATTGTCTGAATGCATACACACCATAAAATGGGTATGTTTTCTAAATGGTCTCTTAAAGCAAAACTGAGTAGTAAGTAGGAATGCTTCCCTGCAGGCTGGCAGAAGGACACAGTTGGTATCACCCATTTTAGCAGCTGGCGTGTTAATGAGGCCATTCTTATTGAAATGAGCTAAATACTATTAACATTTGTGGACTCCCAACTGATTTCTGAAGCATTTATTGAACTTCAAAAACTGCCTCAAGAATCAATTAAAAAATAATTTTTTGATTTGATAGAAAGAAGACGGAAGAAAATTGCGCCGTCACGTTTATCGTTTATGTTTATCTGAACATCTGACCTTTCTGTTGCTGACTTTAAAGAGTTTCCTCTCTCTTTTTTTTTTTTTTTTTCTTCTTTTTGGTGCTTAAAATACCACTGAAAAAATATCTCTTTGGAGAAAGTGGTAAGGTAGTTTGTAGTCAAGATGATTTTTATTCGTGTGGGTTCTCTTCTGCATGGGAAGATGGTTGGTGTGTGGTTGAAAATGAACATGAGGCTCTGTTATACTGTGATTGCACTTGGTCACTTTTACCAGTGAACCAAAAACGTGTTAAAATTATTAATTAAAATACTAAAAAGTTTTTGAAAGGAAGAAAGCAATGAAGAACTGTCTGGCCTAGCATTGTGGGAATTGGATGACAAGCAGTGCTTCCCATTTTTCCTTTCACCAGGCAGATCTGGGGGAAACCCTTGAGCTTTGATATGTTTTGGGAAGCCTGAGCGGTCAAGTCTGGGAGCAGTCGTGAGGAGCTACTTGTCCTCACTAGGGCATCCGGTGGTCCAGCACACCCAAACCTACCATGGCACAGGCAGGTGAGGCCTTCCTGTCTCCTTGGCTGCTTCCCTTGGCTTTGGGAGAGGTGCAGCCTGACATTTAAAGCATTATGACAAGCTCTAGTATCTTCAAGGCAGAGTCAATTATTTGGTGCTAAGGTGAGGGGCTTGTTGGTAAAGAAAAATGTTAAAAAGAAAAATTAAGCCACATTCTTGAAAGCGGCATTAGTCTAAGCAGTTTGTCAGCCTGCAGATGCTGCTGGAGTCATTATCCTGAGCTGAAACAACAACCTATGCAATTTTATTTCCCTTGTTTTGTATTTTTTGTCACAGCAGGGATTCATTGCCTGAAAATGAGTGTAATGTTCATCAAAGACAGTTGAAGGTTGCCCCGAGCCTTGACAGTGCATTTAGGGTAGCAGGAGCCAGGCACAGTGTGGTGGCTGAGGGCACCCCCCGAGCCATGGGCTTAGGGTGTCCTGTGCAGCTGCTTCAGGTGGGGGGCAAATCCACAAAAAGGGACAACTGACTGTTTTGTTGAAATAATCTGGATAAGGGCAGCTGGACCATCGTGTAGCCTTCCTCCACAGACTATGGGGCTGTAAGTCCTTCCTTGCTGTCAGATGTGCTTTATGGCTGTGGCAGAAAACCTACTCATCAGCAAGGCTCCCAGAAAAGCAAGTTTGTGCACTGAATGTTGCAGGAGGGACCAACATAAAAAACTGGAGTGGGAATTTTAGTCTTTATCCCAAGCGTATCTTGCCCATTTACTGAAGAATCCAGTCAATGGCAGAAAAATCCTCTTGGCTCCATTTAACAGCTCTGGAGAGGAAGGCAGAGCATTAGAATATGATCTACAGTTACGTACCAAAAATACAGGCTGTTAGGTCTGCGTGTGGCTTGCAAGACCACAGCCTGCCACAAATGCTCAACCGTGCAACAGCTGAAATGAGCAGCACTTCTGTTTCTGTATGCCCTCCAAAAAGTTGTATCATTGTTTCTAACTTTACCTCCTATCTAACCTGAAAATTACTAGCCACTAGGAGGATGATTTTTTTCATTGGTTTCCTTTTAAAGAAAAAAACCCACAACAAAATAAACCCTCAAAACGAGCAAAAAGATCCAATTATGAAAGCACAGCTTGTGCAAAAACAGACCAGTAGGCAAAAAAAAAAAAAAAGACTAGTTGTTTTATAAATATGCCTGGAAGTGGTTGGGTTGTTGGTGTTTTTTTTGTTTTTTTTGTTTTTTCTAATCTGACTTGAATCCTTTCCCAAACTTTAAAAATATCCTCATCTGAAGGAAGGATAATGAAACAAGAAGATCCAGCCTCTCAACCCAGTGCCTTTAATAGTAAAACTGTGCTTCCCCAAGCTGCCAGGTCATTGCCCAGCCCACACTTAGGTGGTGGGAGCATGACACACAAGTAAAGGAGACTAGAGCTCACCCTGAGGTGAAGGATCTTCTCCCACCTTTAAGTGCTGGAGATGAGATGTAAGCCTGGTAGTCCAGGATGGTGTGGAGGAGAGGAGGTGAGCATCTGTGGTGCAGGCTGGAGCTGTGGCAGCAGCGTGGGGAGCTGCATGCTTATCCCACCAGTGGAGTAGCATCCCTTGCCTGCCTCCTTCACCCTTCCTTGCCAATGGTATCCCTTGTGTGCTCCTGCTTCTGGCTGTCAGGGAAACAAGCTTGAAACACTCTGCATGGAGGTTTCAGAGATCTAGATCATGGCTGACAAAGTCAGCACACTACAGCTGGAGAAATTACTCAATGTACATTTCTTCACTCTTCTGAAGAAGTCTGTTATGTGAAAAAGAAACATGGATGATGCTGTTGCCTAAGTTACTTGCTAAACACTGATCTTTGTTATTGAGCCCTGTGGCAAAATCTGGTTTAGCTGCTTGTTGTTTTTGAGGCTGCACAGTCACTTTAGGCCTCATCCAGGAAGGACTTCATCCTTTTACCATTATGGAAATCGTGGACTGTTTCTCAGTATGTGAGACAGCCCCCTCAATGCACTGGAGTGACTTACCTGTTGGGCACAAATACATGTGAGCACCCAAAATAAGCTTCAACTTCTCACTCTGTTGCTCTCTCTGTGAATGATTTCTTTATTTTTATATTGTGTTTATTTAGAGTCCAGGGTTGGTGATGTGTCTGGCATAACCTCTTTTAAGACCATTTTCATTCTGCTGGTATAGTACACTTATGGATCTTGCTCATTCTCTTGAAAATGTAGATTCAAAATACTCTTAGAATGCTTTCTGATCACTTTTGAGTGACCAGAAAGCCTGTTTTGGCCCCTTTGTGCTGAAGTTCACATTACCCACTCAATTTCCAGGAGAGGGGCAGCATGCAGGTAAGCCTGCTAAATGGAGGCCATGTGCATCAGTGTGGCAGAAATCCAAGATGAGCTTGTAGCTGTGCTGCAATTACAACACAAAAGTAATTAACACATTTAAATAAAACCCCCACGCAAGGTGTTTGATAATAAAGGCAAAGTTCAAAAGCTCCATCAATTAATCCCTGGGAAGGGCTGGTGCTCCCCAAGCCCAAGGGCTGCAGTGAGGCTGGAAGCTGGGCAGGGGCAAGGGCTCCAGCCCTGGCACTGTGCAACCAGGCACAAATCCCGTGGGTTATTGTTGGTTGGTTTTAACATTGCCTAAACAATTTGTGTAGGTCTCTTTAGATGCTGAACAGTTTTGTGGCAGATGCTGCCTGGGAGGCTTCATGTGCCAGGGCCCTAGTCCTGAAATAGTAATTTAGGTGCTAACTCTTACTAAGATTAGTAGCTCTCTTTTGCTGAGATAGGATTGTTCCCAGTAGTTAATCATGTGAGATTTTGCTTGAAGACGAACAGCTGAAGATCAGCAAGAGGATGTGATGACTGACAGGTGTTGAAGGAAGCAGAAAGGAAAACTAAGATGATGGCATTAGTAAAACGGAATTTCAGTATAACTCTTCTTACTACCATACAGCTTCCTTTATATACTTTGTCGTGTTTCTGTTTGGTTTTAGGGTTTTTGGGGTATTTTTTGGTTGATTGGTGGGGGGGTTGTTTGTTTCTTTTTCCTTTTCTACAAGTCCCCACTTTCACCTGTGATTGTTCAGAAAAATCCACATCATTCAGGCCCGCTCTATCGCAGTGCCTTTGCTGCCGAGGGGATGTTCTTGCTCTTCTGCCCAATTTGGCCAGTGAGGAGCACTGGCAATGTGCCTCCTTGGGAAGCTTTGCTGTTTGGATGCTGTTTCACTTATATTTTCATTTAAAAAATTAAAAATGTACCAGCAGCGGGAACATTGCCCACAGACTCCAGCATGCCAAAATGAGTGGAGCCAAGTGGCACTGGTTGCAGCTTCCTGTTCACACTGTGCCACTGGATCCAAGTATCATTTGCTGAAGCTGGACAGGTTCTGGGTGAGATTGCTGGTTCTTATATGACACAATGAAAAATGTTAAAAAGCAGGGGCTGGCTCTTGCATACAGAGAAAGTAGGTGGCTGCTGAACAGCAGCAAGAAAACCCCCAAAAATATAATGGCTGTTTATTGCCTGAGAGGGCAAATGGCTATTTTCCTTGCAAATGAGAATTTAGAGTTGGCATGGGTAAAGTCTATCTTCCCCCCTCTGCCTCCTGTGTGTGAGTCTGTGCCTGAGTGAAAGTCTAGGAGGAAAGGGTTTGCTGAGCAGGGAGTGACTTGTACAGGCGCTTGAGATAGGAAATCCCAAAACAAACACCGTGGCTAAACCTCTCTCCCCTGGGCTTGGCTTTACTTCCCCTTTGGTGGGGAGGTGTGTCTTTCTTGGACAGGCAGCCCTCACCCAGCATACGTGACAAACAAGAGCTGCAAAGAGTTACCGAGATGAGTGAGTTTCCTGAGTGCCAGAATAAAAAATGAGTTCAGATGGGAGCTGGCATCTCCTTTATTATTCACTGAGTGACAGCACCAGCTTCAGCTGCTATACACAACCCAGAGGCTTTAGCTCGAGGTGACTCATTCAGGAAATAGCATTTTCCTCCCTCACCATCCAACCATTCCACTCTTCCAAAGTGGTGGTGCCCTCTCTGTCTGCTCAGCTCTTCCCCACCCCAGCAGAAGGGAATACTGGCAACCTGGAGCTCACCTCCCTGCCCGTGCCTGCTGGTGGCTTGCCCAGGGGAGCAGCGAGGAGCTGGGGGCTCCCCTCTAGACATGCAAGGGACACGGCCGTCATTTGGCAGAGACTTGTCCAAAACCAAGCAGACTTCTCTGCGTGATGCTGCCAGAATCAGTGTCACCCCACACCTAGACACGTGCACAGTGCTGAACTGAGCCGCTGCTTTTTCCAGCTGCACTTGGTTATGTTCAGGAGGCATCTTTCTGCCTCCCTAAAAACAAATAAACAAAAATCCAACCAAAAAAACCCAAAAAACAAAAAAAAACCAAAAAAAACCAACACCCAACCCCACTTCCCCCCCTTCCCACCCCCTAACCCTGGCTCTGTGAAACAGAGTAAGGGTATTACAATGAAATGAGTCAGATGAAAGTGTTTTCTTCTGAGCTCTCTTCTCTAGTGTCGCAGTGTGGTCAAGGCAAAGAAATGAGAGGTTGGATGTTTTTAAGGCTTAAATAATTAGTTTTTTTGTGCAGACGAGGCATAAGGGCAGACATGGGACTAGACTTAATGATTCCTGAGTAGCAGTGGGTGCCATTAGATATGTAAAAACAGGGAAAATGGGATTATTTGAGGAGCTGATACAGTCTGTTGATGGTAAAGCTGGACACAAAATTGACATTCAGACCAAAATCCGTGCAATTAGTAAAAACAACTCTTCTTGCAAGTTCAGCATTTTTGCAAACACTCAGTGTGTCATTGCTCTCACTCATCATGATGAGTATAAGGGGCTGCCTTCTGAATTATCTATTCCATTTATATATAATCACCTTGAAATCATGTGATGGTGCTGTAGTCTTCTCCAGAAAAATGCTGTTTTAAACAGAAATCTTTTAAACAGAAATCTCTGCCTGTAGAACTATGAAAAATGTATGACTCTGTAAACACAAACTAAAAGGGCTGAATTTATCTTTCCTGTAACTTTGCTAAAGCTGATGCTGTGATCTGTCTGTATGAATGAAATCAGCCTGAACAGCAAGGGAACCAACTTTATACCAGATTATTGCAAATGTTTGAAGATATTCTACTTTGCTGCCAGAAGTGCATCACTGTCACACAGATTTTTAAGTACAATGTATCACATAAAGCCAGAAATAGGAAGCTCTGTTTTGTTAAATGACTGAATATGAAGTATTTGTTTTAAATACTTCATATTCACTCCACTTCATGAGACACTGGGAAACTGCTATCACTTATATTTTAAGAGCCCAATTGCAAACCAGTAGTCACAAGGAAAATACAGAGTTTGAAGCTTGTTTTTGTAGTAGCATGGCTTAAATAGTTAGATTTGGTGAATTTTTGCTGTTCTGGATTGTAAGCAAAGTTATTATTCTGCTGCTGTCTCTTCAGGAATCATGCTGGTTTTTTTTCACTTCCCTGTGAATGGGAAAAGCATAAAGCAAGCTGGCATCAAGGACTGTGCTTTATAAGAAAGGAACAAGGAAAGATAAAATGGCTACATATGGCAATATGGACAGTTTCCAACTTAATGGAAATAAAAGACTCAGATTTTTGCAGCCTATAGTGAGAATTGAACTGTATTTTTATGCAAATGATATAGAAAATGCAGTTCAGCAAAGGCTGTTTTCCGCCCATTGGCTGGAAAGCATTTTGAGTGCCTAAAGACTCATATATTCCACAAGAACTTGGTGAGAAAGAATGTAAAGGAGTAATAGAGCATTTAAACCCATTATACCTACCAGAGGTTTCTTTTAAAAAAAATCTAAGAATCAGCTAAGAGGAGGAAACACTACTGAGTCTTTAACAAGCCTAAATAGTGATTCTTCCTTGCTGGTTTGTTAGTTTGTTGGTTGGTTTTAAATGCAGGTCGAACCCAAATTTGTATGTGGAGTGAAACACTAGGAAAAATGGTGTATGGTTGCACAGCACAATCCAGCCCTCAGGGCTGCTGCAGGAGATGCTTTAGGTGCAATGTAACTTTGATAGGACGGAACTGTGTGTGCCCTAGAGGAAAGCCAAAGTACTGCAGCACAGCACTGCTGTGCAGTGTGGACCTACATCCAGGCCTTTCTATGCTGAATGATTGACTGAAAACTCACTGCATGTGATGAATAAGATGGTATCACTATTAGAGGGGGCTCCACCGTCTAGAAAAACCTCTGGGAGAGGGTAGGTGGGACACGCTTTGGATGAGCATGGCTCAGAGTGAGGGTGCTCCTTAGAGTAAAAGCTGAAGGGGCTGAGCCCCTTTACTGGCATGGATGGAATGGGATGGGCTGACTTCCAATGTATCCTGTTACTGTGGAAACAAACCATGTGGCGTTAAGCCTGGGAAACTAGCAAAGAAAAAATTCTTGAGTAAGTGTGAAGGAAATTTACTTCTTGTTAAGGTGTCCCAGAAAGGGAAGAGAAGTAGTTTTAAGCTGTGTGGTTGTCACAGTAACTTCTCCATGTACCTGTGTGCCCTTAGAGCTAACTGGAACTGAAGGAGATGCTCTCCTAATAGGCGGAAAGTGACAGTGTATTTAAGTGTAAACCAGACCAAAGAGCAGCACACTGGAGACTAGCCAGGGAGGGTGAGCCAAGAGTTAAGATGTAGAGCCCTATCTAAGGCAGTAATTTGTTTCGTAAGTGGCACAACAGGAAGGCTGGAGGAGCAGGCAATGCCATTTCTCAATTGATGTGGGTGAGACTTGGTGCCATTTGTGTAGGGGAGGGTGGCTATGGAGAGGTGGTTGGATAGATCAGAGGAGCAGTGGGATGGATTGCAGAGGCTGGGTGTAATTTCACCTGCAGATTCCAGGGCAGCAGCTACACCAGCCATACATGCTTCCAAGACTGTGTAAGGACTTGTGGGAGCTATAAAGTCACTATAAGTCCTCATTTACAAATGGGTCAATTTTACCCAATTCCTACACTGTAAGATTCATTCACAGCAATTTTGAGAAGGGGGAAATTCACATCTCCCAGCTGGTCCTGGGTCTTCCAAAACAGTTTGATGGTGAAGATACCCAAGGAGCCATTTGCAAACATGTCAGTAACCCTCAGAGTGGCCAATCTATATGCTACAGGATGAGGTATGGGAGTTAGCTGGGCTTTTTGGAAAGTGTTTTAATGAATAGGATGAGTTCAGAGGAACAGTTCTAAAAGTTGGAGGGAACACTAAAGAGATGGCAAATCTATGGCTGTACTGTTAAGAGAAGTAGGCTCATTTCACTTCACCAGAGTTATTTGCACTTTATAAGAGCAGGAGAAACCTACTTATTAAAAGGGAAAACAAAAATAATTAAGAATGTACTGTTTCTGGTCACATTAAGCTGTTATAGTTTAGAAGTTTTATTCAGATATATTAACCTTGATCAGCTTGGTTTGTTTAAAAACTGAAAGAAAAGCTTCATTCAGAAGAGTGAAATTAGGTATTTTGGCAATCAAATATCTTGAGCCCTTTGATGCTTTTTATTCTTTAGCATTAACATTAGTACCTGTACTGGAAGGACCAGTTCCTGAAATTTCAAACATCTATTAAGAAATGAGTAAAAAAACCCCTGTATTGTTATCTTACTGGACATCTCAAAACTGGCCATCATTCATCTTAAATAATGCTGCTTTGCTGTGCTTCTTTTACTACAAAACCCTTTTGTCCATCATTTGCAGATAAATGCTAGAATGACTTTTTGGGGTGAAAATACTGTCCTCATCACCAATCCAAAGCTACTGCTGGAAGCATCAAGTCTGAGAATGTGCCACTGGTAAAGGTCAGATAGCAGACACTGAGTTTTGTTGGGTAAGCATTTTACCAAAATACCTTTCAGAACAGACGCTCAAAAATGTTTTCTTGTACTCATGGAGAAAAAAAAAAAAGAAAGTGGTTCGGTGTACATTTTCTATTCTACAGACCTTTCTTAGCAGTGCTAAATAAATTGTTCTGGAAACAAAAAATAACTTCATTTTGGTTATAGCTGTACACTCTGGATTTCAGGGATGGCCACATTACATCACTGGTGGCCAGCTTATGCTAGAGTGCTTTTAGAAAATGGATATTTTCCTTAGTTCTTTGCCGGGGGGAATACTAGGAACAATAAAAAAAGCTTACAAAAGAGACACACTGGTATAATTACCTGAGTAGTACCGAGAGACTGCTAAATTGAAAAGGAGGAAAAAACTCATTTCGTGTGCCTGCTGCTTTCCTGCAGGGCAGATGCAGGCAGCAGTTTGTGCCCTCACAGCAGATCATGGCACTTGCAGAGGCCTGGAGTGCTGTTACCTGGGGATGTGTGCTGTGCCACCACGTGTTAATTTTTCAGCGGGGAGAAAACCTGCTGCTTTCTCTGCTGGCTGGAGCACATTCCTGGTGCCAGGACAGGATATGAGGGAATGTGTGCTGTGAAACAGCCCAGGTGCTTCATGAAACAAAATTTGCTGAAACCAGAGCAAGACAATCCCTGTGCCGCCCCCAGTCCTGGCATGCCCAGCCTGCCAACCAGACCAAGTGTTTCAAGAGGGAGTGGGACAGACCTGCTTTGGTGCACTGCTACAGCTTCCCTTGGCTTGCAGAGAAAGTGTTGTCAGTTACCTCTGACATAAAGCATTCCCTGTGCTGAAATCAAGCAGATTCAAAACACCTGTCACCTATTTCCCACATGTAATGCCCTAAGGATCTGCTCAGAGCTAATGGTGCCAGTATGCAATTGGATGGTACAGGGAAATTCGGGGGAAGGCGTGGTGAAAGATTTTGTTGCCAGTGCCTTATTAAGTAGAGTTAAAGGGGGTGTAATGAAGAGATGTGCTGATTAATTGAAAAGCTTGGAGTAGATGTAATATGTGGCTCCAGAAGTCAATAAAAATGGCTTCTGTTTTAGAGATTTTTGTTGTTCCACAAAATAATACCCAAGGAAAGGAAAGAATGGAAAGATGTGTGGGCTTGCAGAAGGAAAGGGCAAGAGAAAAATTAGATGTTTTGTTTCCTCCCTGATGCCCTGCACTGACCATTGACTTCAGAGTGCTCCCCCAAGGTTAGGCTTGTGATTTATGTTTCTTTTGGGAATATCATTGGGGTAATGTATGAGGGAGAAACTTACTGTATTGACAAGTTGTGCTTTAAAGCTTATGGGGCTGCTGATTCCTAGGTCACTGGGTAAAAAGCGTCTAAGATTTTGTTCTGTTTCAATCATGATTATTGCACAGTGAGATTTGATAGACCTATTTGATAGAGGAGGTGTGTCCACCTCCTCTCAAGAGTTACTGGTTTTTAACTTCTTCATCTATATCAGCCACGTAACGGGAAACAGCTTATAGAAATTAATATGAAAGATAACAGCAGCAATCTAAAAAAATTGTTGAGAAATTAATTGAAAAAGTGATTTGTAATAACCTCATTTAGATTTTTGCAGTGGGCACAAATTACTTACAGCTGATAATGTTTCTCATCAGATAGACTGTACGTCACTCACTTGGGAGACAAACACCCACAAGCCTTTAAGAGTCAGGTCCCTGACAGACTGGGAGGACCTTCCATGTGGTTTAACTGCTCATTTGAGTATGAGCCAAGATTTGGCCCTGGTAAAGGTGTACTACCCAGGCGATGGCCCACAGGGAACTTGGCCAGATACTGAAATTGGTTTGTTGAACCCCAGCAGAGGCAGGAGAGGAGCTGTGTTAGGACCTCTGTGTGCCAGGTTTGGTGCATGAGCAGAAGGCTGAGGGTAGCCCTTCCCCAAAGAGAGAAGAGTGGCCCTGGACAGTCCTTTGCCTCTTTCTTTGAGGGCGAAGCCTTGCAAGATATGTATACTCCACCTGCCTGCTTTTACAGTCTGCTTCATTTTTCTACTACACGATTTGAGAAGAAGAAAAAGAAAGAGTTAGATTGTACTTCTCATCTCACTCTTCTTAAAGGGATGAAAATTTGCTCCTATGGAGCCCATTAGTATTGCCCATTAGTACTGCCAAATCACAAGCTGAAGGGGAAAGAACTTTCCTTGAAGGTTTAGCTCTGAGATTTGTGTGATTAAACTGGATTCTCATTTTCCATTGTAAAAAAGTAAGTTTCTGGCTGATGTGATTGCAAAGAAAAGGTTGGAAGTCTAAGCCCAAAGTATGCAAAGCAAGAGAAGCAAATAAAAAGAATATGAGGAGGTTTTTTCACTTAGTCCTATGTTTTGAACTACTCCTTTCTCCAGGAGGCTGATCCATTCTTTTGAATGGATTGCACAGGTTATATGGTATTTTTTTGTTCCCATAAGGGATAACTTCAGCACTTTTCTTCCAAAACTTCTCTGCCCAGTTTAGACATCTCTTAGAAAAACTAAGTGAGAAGGAATTTGTAAGAAAAATTAACGATCTACTATATAAATTTTTCACAACTTTGCACATGGATGGAGTAGGTTTGTAGAATTACAGAATTGCAGTGACTAATAATAGTAATAAAGTGTCTGATTGTACTATGTAGTTAAAGATAGTCATAATGGTCTCATTGTCTTGTCTTCCCACTCCTTGCTGTGACATCAGCCCATTCCAGACCATCACATCCTGCTTATGCCTGTGTCTTTGTTGATAAATAGTGAGTCATTATATGCTCTGCTCTATGACTCGTACAGCTGTATTGCTCAATTTTACTCTCTCCAGAATGAAATCCTCCTTTGCAAGGATTTAGTATGCCTTTAAAACAACCAAGTTTGTTTTGTGACAAATGTGCACTTCAGCAGAAGTAGGAATGAATGAAATAAGGTTTTTTTTTCCTGTCTGATACCTGAAGTAGGTTCACCTACTGTAAATGATATATTTTTATTAATGACAGAACTCCAGCACCACTATGTACTGATGGCACAATCTACCACATGCTGAACGCATCATTTCCATGCCTTGTCCCTGCAGGACGCATTCAACCTGTAGAGCCCTGCTGCCACACAGGCATTAAACTCTGCTTGGAATATTTGGATACTTACATGTAAACAGACACGTGGAAGTGACACGTTTTTACCACAAATACCAAACTGATTTAGTAATACTGAAATCAAAACTTCTTGCTCTCCAGCATGCTGCTGTCTACACAGCATATTCAGGAAGCTCTTCTGAAACTAAAAGGATAACAAAACCTTTTTGTAAAAGTACAAGAAATAATCTGAATGCTTTCCAAAAAGAAAAAAATATGCTCTGACACTGAGAACACTGAATAAATACCATTATAATTCTGGCACTCTAAATAGCTGATTTGCATAGTTGGGAGATAGTTGTTTTCTTTCAATTTAAATTTAAAAGTATGATCAAGTAGGTTGCATAGCAAACTTCGAGTTCTGCAGGACTACTGATTTAAGATGAATTTCTTATCAAGAACCAATGAGCAGTTCAGTATGCATACCTTGTACAGATGAGTCGAGAGGAAAGATCCAAAGGTGTAACGGATCCTCAGTGAGGCAAGATACACCTTGTGTTTGTTTTAACTTGTTGCGTTTTACTTGGTTATTTTGTAACTCATACTTGCAACGTCTGATGGCTCAGGGCGTTGCACTGAGCGTGTTTATGGATAAAGGAGGAATAGTGGAGTGGAAACCACGACAAAACATGTGGTCCCAGGGGTGGATGGATGGACAGATGGATGGTCGGATGGGCGGATGGATGGATTGTCTTTAACTCCTACTGTCATCACTGTTGCCTTGCCCTCCCTTTGCTTTCTGTAGGCTGAAGATTCCAAGCCCCAGCCTACAAAAAAGCTGCACATGGTCAGTGATCTGGTGTAGACTGAAGCATTGGCCAAAACCTTGCCTGTAAATCTTGCTCTGCTGGTGACCTCCCATGGGGCTGTACCTATGTGCCTCAACAACCTTCCACCCTGTGTGGAAGCACAGAGCTGTAATGCCTGTGCCAGGAGCAGGGTGGGGTGGTCAGGAATTGTGTGAGTGTGCTGCTATGAAGCAACAACTACACTTGGGCAATGTTGCAGGTGCGTATTCAGAGGTTGCTCTATGGAAAACCATCGCCTCTCTGGCACAGCCTGTGTGTTGCACTGAGCCTGCAGAGCCTCCTTAAGAGCATCTCTTTTCCACTAGACCTAAAGTGATCCAGGAAAGTCCTGTCCTGACTCTCTCCCAGAAGGATCCTGAGTGAAACTTTCTCAACCCTGCCCATTCACCATGGGCTGGCCTGGTGCAGGTGCCAGAATGCTGCTCTTACCTTGCCAACAACCCTCCTGCAGAAATGAAGATGTTTTCACTGCATGAAGCAGTGTATTTCACTGCAAAACAACTCTGGTACACCAGACCTGCACAAGGCATCCCCTGCTCCCTAGCCCCAATTAAAGAGCCATTCTTGTGCACAGGAGGGACTGACTTTGGATAAACAGAGAAGAGCCCCTGCAGCCCTGCATGGGAGATGATTTAACTGCACATTTGCTGCCTCTATCTTTCTCTGTTCCTCATAATGTATTTTTGGGTGGAGGAATTGAAAATTTGATTTGTTAAATCGGTTTAAGAAAATGTAAATGATAATTATAAAATTCCCTGAGTCTTTTTTTTCATGATAGATTTTATGTAGCTGGCAGTTAAAATAAGTGATTACCTCATAAATATCATTTTAATAGCCTAGTCAATGGTGTAGCCTCTGCTGTTCTGAGATTTTTATCTTTGAAAAGGGAGGGGAAAAGTCCTTTCCCGTGGATTTATACTGCTGTAGTGGCTGCTGCTGCTGCTCATTACTTGCTGAGTAATTTGAGGGGAACATATTCTTCTCATGCAGGCAGACAGAGTGACTGAGCATGGATGCTGCTGGGGGCTGGCCACCTTGTGCCCACAGAGCCAGCTGTGCCCTGGCCAGTGGTGGCCCTGGCCAGTATCAAGTGCTCCAGCTGAAGCTTTTGGGGTAACCACCTCATGTTTTCCAAAGCCAGTCATTCTTGCACATGAGCACCATCCTCCTCCACCAGCAACAGACAAGCAGGCCAGGACCTTGCCCACACCCTTGTTGTTAAATTGGAAAGAGATTAATTTGGTGAGCGCACTATTTGTTGGACAAGGAATTGGCTGCATCCCAGTAATTTCGCAGTCAATGGCTCAATGTCCAAACGGAGATTGGTTACAAGGGATCTCAGGGGTCTGTATTGGGACTGCAACTGTTCAATATCTTTATTATTGCTATAAACAGTGGTGACCAGTCCTGCCTTGGCAGGTTTGTGGATGACAGCAAGCAAAGGGTGCAGTGGATTTGCCTGGGGGAAGGGAAGGACCTGGACAGGCTGGAGGGAGGTTCTGTGTGAACCTCATGGAGTTAAACAAGGCCAAGGGACACCTTTTCAACTACTTTCAATATAAATAAAGGATCTTGTAAAGAAGGATGGAGAAAGACTTATTTCCAAGACCGGCACTGACTGGTCAAAGGGCAGCGGTTTTAAACTGAAAGAGGATAGGTTTGGGTTAGATGTAAGTAAGAAATGCTTTACTCTGAGGGTGGTGAGGCACTGGAACAGGTTGCCTGGAGAGGCAATGGGTGCTCCATCCCTGGAAACACTTGAGGCCAGGCTGGAGGTGGCTTTGACCAACTTGATCTAGTGAAAGGTGTCCTTTGCCCATAGCGGGGGGCTGGAGCACAGATGGTCGTTAAGCTGCCTTCCCCCCCAAACCATTCCGTGAGGGGGGCCTGGGGTACCCTGCGATTCCAATTCGGAAATCGCTGAGCCCCGAAGCGAACCCGCCCCCTCCCTCCCCGCGGGAGCGGCAGGGGGCGCTGCGGCCCCGCCGTTGCGGCGGCGGCGCGGGGGCGGCGGGCGCGTTGATCCTAATTGGAGCCGACGTGCGGCTCCTCCATAATCCTCCGACATCCCCCCGCCGGCTCGTAATTCCTGGGCGGGCGCTGCCGCTGGCTCTGCGGGGGAGCCGCTGCCGCCCAGCCGGGCAGGTGTTGCCGCCGGGCGGGCCGCGCCGCGCCGCCCCCTGCCCGCCTCCCGCCGCGGGGGGCGCGGCGGCCATGTTGTCTCCCGGCGTGAGGGTNTTTGCCCATAGCGGGGGGCTGGAGCACAGATGGTCGTTAAGCTGCCTTCCCCCCCAAACCATTCCGTGAGGGGGGCCTGGGGTACCCTGCGATTCCAATTCGGAAATCGCTGAGCCCCGAAGCGAACCCGCCCCCTCCCTCCCCGCGGGAGCGGCAGGGGGCGCTGCGGCCCCGCCGTTGCGGCGGCGGCGCGGGGGCGGCGGGCGCGTTGATCCTAATTGGAGCCGACGTGCGGCTCCTCCATAATCCTCCGACATCCCCCCGCCGGCTCGTAATTCCTGNCCCCGGGTTAATAATAGAGCGGTAAAAGCTACTTTGTGGCGGTAATTGGCGCACGTAGCCCTGGCGCTGCCGCGTGTGAGCGCTGGCGTCATTCCCGCAGAGGCCAGGGATGCCTTGGCTCGCCGCGGTTTCCCGGAGGGCAGGATGGGGATCCTGGGATGCTGGCCCCCGCAAGATCGGCCGTGTCTCGCCCGCCACGTCGCAGGCCGTGTGTGTTCCTATGCCGTGCTCAAGACGGTGTTTTGCTGCAGATGTGGCCGGGTGGTATTTGGGGGAAGAATTGGAGCATCTGGGTCCAGCTCCAAGCCCGTGTATGTGTGTGTACCAGTGCTGCCAGTAACAATACCAGTGACTTTCTGGGTTGTATAGGTGCTCTTGGCATGCCTTAGGAGAAGAGTGGAGGTGTTCAGCATGGCTGCTGGTCAGCAGGAGAAGCTACCAAGTGCTGTCTGTTCCCTCCCTCAGCATTTACACGGGTTCTGTCTGAGAGGTAGAGTTCCTTTGCTCTATGCACTGTCTGAACAAAGGGTACACACTGATTTTGCTCCTGGGCTGTGCAGGGCCCCTGGACCTCAAGTGCTAGAGTCATTGCAAGTTTGGGACAATGGGGCAGAGATACCAGGATTTGCCTGCTGGCTCCAAGCCCTGCTCTCAGGCTGGCATTATCAGATGACCACTGTCTGTCTCTGTGTTCACGTAGGCACTCATTTTTTCCTCTCCCTGTGAGCACACAAATTCATCTTGCTAGGGATGGTGTGCTTCTGCAGGTTTGCCAGAAGCAGAAATATGAATTGTTCAACCTCAGCTTTAAAGGTTTGGACTCTATGGTTGTTTCCACATTCATTTTAAACAGATGTAAATCTAGACTTAACTCTGCTGAAAGAAGAGTTGTGTGGCACAAAACCATTGTGCATTTTTGTGAACGGATACAGCTGATTGTCAGAGAAGTGAAAATAATGAAGTGGTGGTAAATCAGCCGGGCACCTTGCTTTCAGCTGTAATATGCAGAGTTTCTGAGGAGCAGATGTTCTTCTTCTTGCAACTGCTGGTCTCTAGCTGCACATGGCTGAGGAGGCAGTGAGGTCCCCTGGGCCCGTGTGAGGCATGAATGTATGTACAGGTTTTAATGATGTCTTGAAGGCAGAGTCCCCACAATCTGATCCTTAGATGTAGAATTACAACGTTAGATGCAATGCCAGACATGCTGTAGACATGGATTGGCTTTACAAGCACCTGCCTTTGCATGTCTCTTGATGTGTGCAATAAGCTATTGAAGCAAGATTAATGGACATGCTCTTTGTCAGTTCTGTGCTTTTGGGGCAAATTTATATTTCTAGGTGGGTCCTGTAATCACTGGTGCCGTACATTACACCTTCTGCTGATTGCTTGTGCCACAGTGTAATGTAAGGACTCTTTCAGTCCTTTACAACAGGTAGTAGTGCCATTTCTGACAGGACTGGGCAGCTCTTCCGCTGCCCAGGCTATTGTTGTATGTTAGCAGGATTGATGAAGGTTTCTCCCATCCATTCACTTTAATGTGCTCCCTGATTCCAGCAAATAGCTGTGTTCTGAACTGGGACAAAGAATCTTTGACCTTTACATGAGCCTGGAACAGGCATGAAGAGAAACTACACTGGTCTGCTCCTCTGTTTCTGCATCTGGACTTGAGGTAGACTTGTCATCCAAGAGAATTCCATTCTCAAATGCTTCTGTTTTTCTTCTAGTGGCCACCTAGAGAGGATTGTTTATCATACATCTTAAGGAGGTTTGCTTTACAGAATTTTCTGACTATTTTCTGTATTTAAATAGCTTTTCTCTTTCTTTGCATTGACCCTACTGTATTCAACAGCTGCTTAATAAAGTGTGGGGGACTTGTCTATATTGATTTGGGATTGACCCGGACACTTCTGAATCTTTTCCACTTCTGTCATTCTGAGCAGTTTTGCTTTAATTTTGGTGTATATCCATTTATATATCTGTTTCTTCTAGTGACTGTTATTGCTCATTTTTACTGGTGGCAGTTCTAGTACGTATGTGCTGAATGCAGAAGTCTAAGGACTTAGGAACTTTTTTCTCTTTTGTCCTCCTGAACAAATTTAATTCAAATTTTGGTGTATGTAGTAGAGGGTATCTCTTGGTATTTAGTAAAGTCAGTTTGGTTGCAGAAGCTCTTGAATCTAATTTAGCTGATTCTGTGGAAGTGAAGGAGCCAGCTACCAACCCCACTGGTCCTCATAGAGCAGTAGGATAGCTGAGACCCACAGGCCAAGATGTGCTCTCTGCCAGCCACACATGCAACAAACTACTGAAACTTGTGAAAATGTGCCTGTGGTATCTCATGGACCTTACTGCCACCAGTGGAATCCATCTGTACCTTTCATTTTTCATGGGTACTGCAGCAGGACTTACAGGAGAGCTGAACAAAGGGGTCACTACTTATGGTAAGTGAGGCTGCTTGTCTGTCCTTCAAAGGATGGCATCTGGTCCTTTTTGTAGGAAAAAAATTCCATCAGTCACATTTTTGATTCATACTGATGGAATCAGTATGATGAGTTTTCTTACTTGAAAACTTGACTCTTCTTACACAAAACTGTGGTCACTAGATCTCTGTAGCTCAGCCTCTACAGTACTTCCCGTAGACCTCAGCCAAGTGTTCTAAGTAGTAGGTTTTCTCTCGCAGAGAGCAGATCTGCTTTAGTATGACATGAAATTTGGTGATGTTTCTTACAAAAAAATTCTCTCCCAAAACAAAGAAAAGGATAAAAAGAAATACATTAAAAAATACTAATTTTGTGGGCGTTTTTTCCCCTTTCCAGGTAAAAAATATGATGCAGAGTAAATAATAGGAAACAGTAAATATTTACTATTTTAGGGGCAAACATTTCCTCCTCTGTTGTATTTTTTTGTTTGGTGTTTTTGTTTGGTGTGCCTTTTCTTTCCCTTAGCCAAACCACCCCCTTGGCTTTTATTTCAGGTAGATTCAACGGAAATTTTTTCTGCCCGTGATTGTTTTTTGTTTGGCCATTGAACCAGATAATCCAATATTTGCACAGCAATCCCTGGAGCTGCATGAAGAGGTAATGTTGTCATTATGACAGGTAGACCTCAGGAGATTATGAGAAAGCATGGGGTCTCCTAGCAGAAGCTCCTTGGCCTTTAAATGTTCACTCTCAGATTCTTAGGCTTTCCCTGCAGATCTCTGGACTGTGTTATATTAGAGGGGGTCGGAGTGTTGAGGGGGGCTATGGTTTCCCGAAGGAAGAGCAATAATGGTATTCAGCCACAGGGCATGGAGTCTCTGGACTGTTCATGACTATTTTTCTCTTACAGGAAAGATAAGGCTTCCAGTGCTGAATGTTGGGATTTACTCCTATGTATATTTGAAATTTATTTTCTTTTTAGTTTGTAGCTTTTTATAGTTCTGAAAATATGGTTATATATATATATATGTATATCTATATCTTCTGCTATGGGTTCTTGCTTAGGTCGGTGTACCTTGTTCTGTTTGTACAAAAACATTTGTTCGTAATTAAACTCACCTTCTTCTGTTTGTGCCAAAACATCCTGGGCTAGTGAAAACTGCCTGACCTGTGAAGCTGTCTGCTTGGACAAGGATTTTGCAGATCACTCTGCACACTGAAATTCGAAATTTCTCCTGCCTGACTTAGATGGTTAGTAGTGTAAATCTTTAAAGAAAATGCCCAGTGTTACAAGCAGCTGCAGGTTTTGTGATTGTGAAACCTATTTGCACAAACATTAAAAGCCACCACAGTCTCCACCCAAATCTGCCACAATTGCTCTGATCTCCAAACAATTACGATCTAATTAGAGCCGGCATTCAAAGTCGCCTCCAGCATTTGAAACAAAAAGTAATTTAGCTGTAATAAAAGTGTAGATTGGCAGCTCTGGAGGCTGAACTCTGCTTATCTGCAAAATGTACCCAGGGTGGGAAAGAGCTACGAGAGTCACCACAATGACTGAAGGGCCTGACCCCCTGCCTTGAGATGACAACCCCCAAGGGATGAACAAATGGGCAATTTTCTACAGGTCTCTTTACTGCCACTGCCGAGAGTGCTGCTAATTACTGACAATAATTAGTATGTTGTCTGTGGCATGAATACTTTTCTGTTAGAAAAAACCACCTGATTCATTGTATGATAACAATCAAATGCCCATCATGTAGTGATGGTGTTTGTGAAGTTACGGATTATTCTGAATTTGAACCGCAGCCTTTGAGGTGAAAGGCTTTATCCTGTCACCAGTCTGCCGTGTGTGAGGCACAGGGCTGTGATTACTAATTCATTTCATAAAGGCCAACCGTTTAAAATTCTCTCAAACTAGCAGCTGCTGGAGGAAGGAAAAAGCAACTGGGTCTGGACAAATACTTTTTTTTCCCACAGTGTTAATTTAAAAAGAAACTCTGCAGTTCTTCCCCCTGATGAATGAGACTTTCAATCAGTGTTGAGCTATCACTGCTGAATGATAGCTTGTCTGTGCTTGCTTGACATAAGGAATTCTTCCAGTTCCAGAGGTGGAAGTCCTGTTTAGGCTGAAGAGCGCCTGAGAAAATAAGCTGCTTCATGTTACCAGTCAGTAGGAGGAATCATTTGGATTTGATGTGGAGGTGGGTTCTAGATGAACCTGCTTTAGCAGGGGTGTTGCATTTGATGATCTTCAGAGGTGCTTTCCAACTGCAACCATTCTGAAAAGTGGGTGAAAAGAACCCATGTGCCTCAGTTTCTTGTGGCGCTACTGGATTTTTTTATTGCTGTGAGTTATAACCAATAGCAGAAGGAAGATTCCCTTCCCTTCCCTTCCCTTCCCTTCCCTTCCCTTCCCTTCCCTTCCCTACC
>VWZS01004055.1:316855-396303 GCA_013397075.1 Rhabdornis inornatus
AGATTCCCTTCCCTTCCCTTCCCTTCCCTTCCCTTCCCTTCCCTTCCCTTCCCCTAGTTTTTATACTCTAAATTACTGAATTATAACATTGAAAGAATCACCAGTGACTTCTGAAAACTGACGAGCCTTAGCTTTCCTCCAGCCAAGTTAGCATATGCCTTACTGCAGCAGGAAAACCTTAATTCAGTTGGCAGTAGGATTAGTGCAGGTATATTTACCCACAAGAACAGTCATTTTCCATTTATAATTATCTTCTTCTCTGCTGAGTCAGGTGGAAAATCAAAATTATCCTCTGTTTTAGATTATGTTTTCCTTGGACTGACATGAAAATTCTGGGTGACATTGTCAAAAGCATCCAATTTATGTAGGATCAAAAGACTGCAGCTTTCAAGATCATCTGCTCCTCAGATGTATTAAGGGACATTAGAAAACAGTACCTTTGGTTTCTAATGTTGAAGATGGAGACATAGATAGAATGTTGCTGCTTCTATTGCTGTTAGTATGGGATAAGATCATAATTTATGTTTTCAGATGAGGCTTTGAATATGATGATCTTATGTGTTTTAGCTGGAAGAAAAGTTGCCCCTGGGGCAGGTTTCAAAAGTGTATGAATGTGCACTGATAATTCCACTATAATTTTTTTTCTTTGTCCCTCTGCAATATGTATTTCTGGCAGCCATAATCCACTCCAGAGGGTGAAGAAGAAGGTAGGAGGCTTTGTGGATGCATGTGAGAAAAAGTATTTTTTGTGGAGGAAGTTGTGGTTTGGGTTTTTGGTTGGTGTTGTTTTGTTTTGTTTTGTTTTTTTTAACATCATCTGTAAATTACTACTTTCTGCTTGAAAACTGTGTGCAAGCAAGATGTTTTTATGCCTCCTTCATCAGTGTTCCACTTCCCCTAAAAGCAGATTCAGACAGAGTATGTCCCTCATTCCAAGGAGTATGTATGCCACCAATATCCATGCCTCAGTGATCTAGAAATAATATGCTAACCCACTCAACAGCCAAAGCTGTTTAGAGCAGTTGTACCTAGAGACATGCAGTACAGGTCCTTTCCTTTTCCAGTTCTGTTCCCTCATCCCTATTTAAGAAAAGTAGAATTCTGTGAACAACTACAACAGCCAGCAACCTGTCTCCTCATCTGACTGCATGGAGCTATATCAGCAATTTAGCCCAGCATCTAACCCGACACCTCATGAATTTCACCAAAATACAAGATAACAATACAGATGGAGTAAGATAACAATACAGATGGAAGCATTTAAGTTAGTATATGTATGTAGAGTAATTTTGTTTGATAAATGCTGCAGAAGTTTAAAGCACTATTTTGTCTCATGCTCACATAAACTTACATTCCTTGGCTTTGCATTTTGTTGTGAGGATTAAGTTGTAGCAGATCTGTCTGGAACATCCATTGAGGCTAAACAGTGGTGCTTCATTGTTTAGTATCAGCTACTTTATTATGGGAGTTCAAATAAAATTTGACCTAAACAAGGCAGGCCTTCCTGCTATTTTTAGAACATTATGCCATATCCTGTTTGACAGGCCAGTGTGTAATTAATGATGTGTGTCCTTCCTTCTCTTGTTAATTGATGCACAAGCTTTTGGGAGGTTTAAAATCATGCAGAAATGTGAAAAGTGGAAAAGGGAAGAAAAGAAAAAAAAATATGCATGCCTTGATACCACAGTTGAAGTGGGAGCAGGGGTGGGTTGCTCTAGGCAAGTTCAAAACTGCACTGCCTTACAGCATTGCTGGAATCCATGAGCTTTGAACATTGTCTGGCTCCAATGCCTCCATGATCCTGTTCAGAGAAGTTGTTTCAAATGTGTCTTTTCCTTCTGTTGCCCCTTGCCCTGGCATCTGGCAAGAGGGCAGAAGAGCCTCTCCTTCAATTTTCTCCTGAGTGATCTCCATCTCACCGTTGCTTGCTTTCAGGTTGGAGGCAGGTGTGCAGGAGACCATAGGTTCCTTTAATCCTTATTAAGAACAGCAGATCACAGTTGCCCCTCTGGCCTTGTTCCCTGTGACTATGAAACTAGCTTTAGCAGCAGAGAGATTTAATCTTTCTAGTGGAAATGTAGTGCTGGTCAAAGGTCTGCACTGTGTCTTTTAGGACAGTTTCTTAGCTGTGTGAAGTTAATTGTGAGGCAGTGTCCGTTCCAAGTCACAGATTTTGGCAGAAGGCTTGTGCTACGCTCTTGCCTTTCTAGAGCTCCGCTCCCTTCCCTGGGAGAGATCTCAAAGAGGAAAGCCACAAACTGTGCCAGATGTGCAAAGAGGCCTCCAGCCCCTCTTAGAGGCTCCTTTAGTTGCCTGCCTCCTCTTCTCATTACCTATCTGGTGACCAGAGGGAGGGAACAAGCCATTCTGGGATGCACTGCAAGCTGCGTGGAGATGATAAGCAGCTCTGTTTTTCTTTGTTATCTCTAAAACCTACCTGGTACAGTCTGTCAGCTGCTTCAGGTGCTCTCTGAGATCACGGATGAGGATGAGCCAAGGTGTCTATGCTACACGGTGCTCTGGTACTCTGGCTGTACCCTTGCCAGTGCCTACAGCAGATAGGATAGGCTGATAGGAAGCAGTCAGTCACTCCTTCAGCAGTTGCTGCCCAGTTTTTTTCCTCCATCTTCAGTTAATTTAGATCGTACCTTAAGTGCGTCCACAACTACGTTTAAGCAAAAACTGTTGCCATAGTAACACTGGAGACTTTCTAAATGCAGTCTATGATGTAAACAACTAAAATGACTGTCACCCCAAATAGTTTATTTCTTCTGTGTAGTTTATCGAGTATTTAAATATGTTTTGGCACACACAGATTTACCACTTCTAAGTATAACTTGAAGGAGTAACACATATTTTCTTACTGCTTCCATTTCAGCAGATCTGTTTCCATGTCAACAGCACACATTGATAAAGAATTGACATTCTGACTGCATTTGGCAGTGTAGGATACAAGGTGACAATTAAAATAAATCAATGTTTCTAATGATGCTGATGTTAAAACCATGCCAAAATACTGGGATTCCCATGCACAGTAGGCAGAGATTGCTTCTTTTAATCTGCAGAGAGTGAGGCAGGAATTCTCATGGGAACAGACTTTTTTTGCAAGGTTTTTAAGCCTTCCTGCTTACAGATGCAGAAAGACTGGGAAAGCGAACTCTTTCTCTCTCACAGAAAAATGCACCTAGCAGTGTGTGTGTATGTGCACATGCGTGTTTGCTTTGGCTCGTCCACTTCTAATCTAGGTGAGGTCTAGGAATGCATAAAGCATGTAATAAAAAATAGAGTGCAGTTCTTGGATTAGAAACCTGTTTTGAGCTGAGTTTCTCGCAAAAACTGTGGAGCAGGTTCCCCCTCTTTCCACTCCTGATTTCCTTATGTCTTGAAATTACTGAGGGACAAGAAGCGTGGAGGCTCAGAGGGACATTTTTTAAGCTTGCAAGCCTGTTCAACAGACTGGCACTTCAAATTGTGTATTTTGGGGAGGCTTTTCTCTGTGTCTGTGAGCAACATGTAGATATATAGTTGTCACTGTTGAGGTGTCATCAGTGTGCTTATTTTCTCTTAGTTCGTGAGGGCTGAGATTAGTGTACCAATGTATTAAGCAGCCCAGTCATACTTGATATGAGAGACAGAAACATGACCCACAATTTACAGGGGCAGAGAGGGATTGAAAGAAGTTTTTCAAAGCTGCAGGTTGGATTGGATGCTTCCAGGTGGTGCAAGCTCCCTACCTGTGGTTGGGATGCCAGAAAATCCTTTATCTGGTGTTGGCTTGGGATCATACTGAAGTCTTGTGTCAGACGTGGAAATGCAGCTTAGCTCTCCTGATTTATAATGTACTCACCTTCAAGGGTGAGCAAAATTTGGGAAAATATTTCCATGGTGGCATTCAACTTGTCTGAAGGTACTCTGTCTAGTTTGAAGTAGGTTTAAATCTATTATTTCTGTTACATCTGGGAACTATAAATGTCTTCTAATGTTAGGCATGTAGGTGATGTGCCTAGTGATCTTAGTTGCTGTGGATTCTCCTACAATCCAATGAAAAGAAATAGTTGTGTCCAAGCAACAGTTCATATCACCTTCAGCATGTGTTTAGCAGTGCCTGATACTGCTTTGTGAATGTGTAAATCCGTTTGTTACATCTTTCATATTATGGAATTATATAATTTTTGTGTGTTTGACAAGTGCACAAATTTACTTTGCCTAGTGAGGCTTCTATTTTTGAATGAAATTTTTAGGTGTTGTTTTAGAGAAAAGACTATAAAAGCAGAAGTACTGGTAAGAGTAATGTGGTTCCTGGTACCACTGAGGTATACCAAAATCTGGTGAGATTTGCTCTCGTACACAGATCGGTCATTTGTGTAATGGAGAGTGGACATGAATATAATAAATCCCTCACATGTTCTAATGACAATTTTATTTTCAGATTGCATTCTTTGGAGGATCTCTGGGCACTTCAGAAGAATTAGTGGATTATGCCTTATAGCAGCCCATAAGATGGCTAGTGTTATTACTGTATTTTGTAAATGTGAAAGAATTGTGTTTTATTAATAAATAGAGAACTTGCAAAATCAGTCGAGTCCATGGCAAGTAACTTTTCCCTATAGAAAAATCTCACTCTTTCAAATACAAGACATCTGCAATGTTTGTATTTCAGCAAACGAGCCATTGCTGAATGACTTTAATTTGATTGCGCAGGAGTGAGACACTTTTAGGACATATCCTGTGAATGTCAGACAGGATGTGTAATCTCTGTTCTTTGGTCTTGACTGTTGGCTGTAGCTGACAGCAGAATAGCAGCTGGTTAAATGGGGCCGCACAATAATTAGGGCTAAGAAGATCCAGCCCTCTCTGTTGAACTGCTGTTGGCCTTCCCTACTGTATTACCTCATTTCCTGGCTGCAGGGATTGGCAGTCCTTCAAGGAGGCATGCAAAATATTGCTTTCCCCCACCTTGAGTTAGAGGTATAAAAGTAGCAGGGACTGTATGTGCTGCTTCTCAGAGATTGGGCTGAGTGAGGGGTCCTGTGAGGGGATGACCTCCAGCACCTGTGGGATTTGGTTTTGAAGGGCACTAGGGTCAGGCAGGTGTCCCTTCTGGTGCCACAGCTTTCAGTACCTGGCTCTGCCTGAATTCTGCTGTCTCTAGACACTAGAAGATTTTGCCACACGCTTGTGGCTGTTCATTCTCAAGCTGAGTTTCACTACCTATAGCCATTGTTCCATTGAGATGTGACTAGCCATATGGTAGTGTTGCTTCTACCCATTTTATTACCTAAATTTAATTAACAGCAAATTATAATATCTAGACAGACAAATATAATAATGTACTATCATGCTTCATTGTAAATTATGTCTGTAGTAGCCAAAGCAATGTTATTTGACTTAATATGAATGTGCTCGACATATGCCATCTAGAGTGAGATGAACATGATGCCTAAGACAAACTCTGTAGTAGCATGTGGTCCCTGTTGTTCAAAAGCTCTGGAAACTGGTCCATAATCAATAACAGTAAAGTTCTAAAGAATTAAAGGGTGGTCATAATCATTTATATATGAGTTAATGCAAACCAGAAGAAATGCATAACCATACACAGACAGGAATTGAAGAACAGCTATAACTTAGTCCAAGAAATTCTGTACTAAAGACCCTGACTTTAACAAGACCGTGATGCCTAAGATACAGCTGAGAAACTTTTGTGCAAAACAGAAGGAATATATGAATTAAGGATGTTAAATGATGTTTGCCTGTAATTTGATTCAGAGTAAATGCCCAGAAAGTGGTAACCTAATTCCATCCAAATCTGAAAATAAAGTTTCAAAATATCCAAAATTTCTTCTAATTTTGCAAAGGTGCACTTGTGGACCACTAATTGATTAAAAAAATGTAATTCTTATAACTGAGCAAACCCTGTTCCAATCCAGCACTAGAAAGTGGAGGAGGAAAGAAATTAGTTACAACCCCTCATGTAAGAAAAAAAAAAGGTGGAAAATAATAAAATTAGTTTTCCTAATAAATCAGAAATATTACACTCTTGGCTTCTGCCCTTCTAAAATAAAAGAAAGCAAGAGGTTGACAGTGGCAAAATACTACATTGTTAGATTTTAATAGAATTGTAAATCCCATTCCTCAGCCTTTGTGAGGATGTAGTGGAAATGCAAGATGCTACTCACAGTTCTGCTTGGTTTCATTCAGTGTCAGAGTTGCCTTTTGTTGTCAGTGGGGTGCAGTTCCTATGGAGTGAAACAGCGCATACAGCATGGACTAAAGTGCCTCAAAACAGCTGTGTGCTGCCTTAGGCAGTACCTCAGTGGTTAATAGGGATAATGAATGTGCACACTAACAGCAGTGAACACAGCCAGTTTAAGGATCCAGACCAAAGGGGTTTTTTGGGTAAAAGAGGGAAGAAGGTGAAAATACACAGGCGTGCAGAAATACAGTGTTGTAAGCAGATTTAGGACCTTGGCAAGAAACAACGACTCTTCTTCCTCTGCTGTTACTTTGCAGCAAAGGTTTTAACCTGAAACATAGGTAGTTAAAATATTGCTTCAAGCTGCCTTAAACTTCACAGAGGCTCTCTTCTGCTGAGGGCTGGGCAGAGAAGAAGGGAAGGGTAGTAACTAGGGCTTACTGAGACTTACCGGGGCTTTCTGCTGGGGCGCACATTCCTGAGAAGTCACTTTGCTACCTTATGAAAGGATAAGGACGCTCCTCCTAGAATCTTCATGCTGCTGTAAGTAGGTGGGCAGCCACAGAAGCCTCATACCAGAGAGAATGCTGCAGTTGCAGTAGTAATAGGGTTTTGGCCAGAAAGAGAGTGAAAGAGTCTTCAGTGACACATGCAATACCCCTGTCTTCTTCTGCTGTCCTGGATGTGCTGAGTCTTCCTGCTCTTTTTCTAGTCCATAGCAGAGGAGCAATACAGCAAATTGACTGTTTGCTCTGTTCTCTCTCCTGTAGCTGTAAGATGAGCTGTTGCTAGCACTGGAGGAGTGGCACTGGGTTTCTGGTGACAAAGTAAGCAGGTACCAGAGACTGGCAAGTGCATACTGCAGCAAAAAGGAGATTCCAGGGTGTCAGAAATGTCTCACTTTGCTTCTGTGTCTGGGTGTTTAAACTCTGAGTCAGCATCCCAATGCAATTCTGGAAGAAAGTTACTCCATTTACTCCTCTGGTTCCTAATTGCTGGGGTCAGAGACTGGCCTATAATTGCAGCTGTCAGCTCACTGTTAAATAGAGAAATGTAAAATACCTCCTTGCACATCATTTATTAACATTTAAAACCCATCAGGGGACATATAAAACATTCCTTTTTTGGTAACATTTATAAACTACTGAGGAGTGCAGAAATATTCCCCCATATTAATTAGCGTAATTTAGGCAATGTCCATAGAGGGCTGGTGAGCACAGCAGCTATGATTCTCCCCCACAATTCTTTTATTTCCAGGCACTGAGGTTCCCCTGAGCCCCTTCCAGCTGCAAATTCTCCTGGCATGAAGCAGAGTAATGCTGGAGAGTGAATGTATTTTCAGACCGTGTATACATGAGGGAGTTGCACGAAGATTACTGGTAAGCCTGCTTAGTTAAACCAAAGAAAAATGTGGCATGGACAGTGTTATTTCATCTGGACACTTCTTTTAGATTTGGATTAGGTTTGAAATCAAGTAAACTCCCATTTAACATCTTTAAATAAAGATGTATGAAGGCATTCACATCAGTTTAACTTGAATTGTTGCAGTCAGATTTAAATGAAACCAGTGAAGCTTTCTTGTACTGAGATGACCTCAGTAAATACAAATTTCTGTCTCTATTCTACAGACCAAAGGAGCTGCAGCTCTTCTGGGTTTTCTCAAGGCATAATTTTAGTCACCTATGCCAGTAGCCAGTGGGAATTATAAGCTTTGTTGGATGAGGGTAAATCAAGTGAGGAACATTTAGTGGTCAGGAAAGGAACATGAAAGAAGGCAGCTTTACTTGTCACTCGATGAAAATGAGCACAGCAGCTTATTTGAACTTCTCCAGGCCTAGTGCTGTGAATGGTTGGGCCTGCCATAGGCTCTCAGTGTCTTGTTTTTGTCGAAATATCCAGTGGGGCTAGTACAAGCACACATGGGGTAGTCCAAGTGATGCATCCTGACTGGGGAAGGGTCAGCCTGCAACATGTATAGATGGCAAATTCTCTTTAGAGCATTTACTCCTCTGCTGAGACTGTAGAGAGCTCTTGGTACCTGTGTGTGAGAGCAAGAGAATGGGCAGGTACCTGTTCCCATTGGGTTATTTCAGCCAGCTGATGCAAAGTAAAAAATGCAGCTACTTTCAGTTCATGAAACCTTGGTGGTGGGCATGTTCTCTTGCAGTGGTGTGACATTTGGAGAATAGAGAATGTTATGATGAATATCATCTTGAGTTTCCCCCATGAAATAATTTGAAGAATGTTCCCCAGCTGTACATGCTGAGCTGTGAGAATTGTTGCTGAAAGCACACAATGTGGTGTATTCTTAATTTTAAATGACTCCATCATGGAGAAGTGTTAGAGAATTGCTGTGGTTTTGAAGGGTACAGATACATGGTTTTCTTTATCAGAGGTGAAACCATATAAACACTGCTTGTGTCACCTCTGTTTCAGTGAGTGTCCCAGAACAGTGATGGAAAAGCACTGGATCTAAAGTAGTAGGGTTCTTGAGCCAGAGGGGAACTGATTAGATCCAGTGCCTGAAGGGGAATTCTTCTGCAGAGGTATTCTTCCCCTTATTGTGCTGCTGTGCCATATATCACTGGAGGGTTGAAATTTGTTTTTATCAATTCAGGAACAAGATCTTACATCTGTTCCTAATTACAGGTAGGGGTCTCAGAGGAGGTCTGAGTTACCGTATATGTGGATATCAAAATGCCTAGCTATCATTACTTGAATAGGTAAATAATTTTATTCATCATCTGTGCAGGGACATAGGAAGCGTAGCCCAGGAGATGTTAACAATTAACAACAATCTCATCTGTATTACTGGCTATCAATATCTTCAGCTCTTCTGCTCAATAGTTTAGTATTGACTGTGTAAACCCTCTAAAAAGGGATAATTTTATTTTTTTTCACGTGAATTGGACATTTACAAATATATTTCTGGCTTTGTTCAGATTGAATTTACATTGTATTTTTCTACAGAGGATATGGTTTATGGTTTTTGCTCTCTGTGGGGGAATGAGGGACCAAGTATCTTCTGTAAAATGTGTGCTACTGCAGCTTGTGACTGGCTTCCATTCAGGACATTGTGCTAACCATCGTGCAGGACTGCTTCCTGTGCCTGAAGTGGGTAGTTTCTCTGCACCCAAAACTTTAGTTTTGACAGAGCTGGTATTGTTGCTTTTCATTGTGAGGGCATCTGTCCCTGTTCCATACAGTGTACAGTTTTACTTTCCAGTAAATGCAAGGATTTGCTCTTAGTTTTTAAAAGGCCTTGCCCTCATTGTGCCGTTACTCTAGTTGCTTGCAAAAAGGTCATGTGTAAGAAATGCACCGGCCTGTATTGATAGAATTTATTGCTATAGATTCAAACAGAAATGAGAGAAAAATAACAAAAAAGTGTAGCTATTTGCAGGCAAATACATTACTGTTAATATTTTTAACTTGAGCTGAAGCACACTGGCGCCTTTTACTGAAGTCATCTGCATAGCCAGAGAGTTTGGGCAAGAAATAGTTCCACATACCAGATCTGATAGGATTCCTCTGAATAGTTTAACCATGACTCTACAAGGTGGCTCTCCTCCCTGTAAAAACTGTCACTCAAGGGTTGTTAACTCAAACCCCTGTTAAACTGTAACTGCTGAGAAACTTTTTTAACATTTTTTTTCTGCTAGAAATTCAACTGTATTCCAGGCAGTACAAAATACTGCTGACGGATTTGTTCTGCCCACTGCTAATTGTGGTAGCAAAAGTGCTTTGATGGTTTCTCTATATGAGGCTGGGAAATCCCTCTGAGAAACTTAACACATGCAGTAATGTAAATTACACTGATGCTGTTACTTGAATTTTTCAGCTTGCTGAGGTGAACAGCAATACTGTCAATAGGAACAGGAGACAATCTGGTGATTTCAAATCAGTGCATTTAATTTGAATTCAGTACCAAGCACGTTCCTGGAGTTATTAGTAAAGCAATCAATTTGGAAGCAACTACAGCAATATGGGTGGTAAATAGATGGCAGCATGGATTTATTAAAAGTAAGTCATACAAACTAATTTCTTTCTCTGATAGGATAAAAAGCTTAATGAATAAGGTAAATCCACCAGAACTGTGTATCTCTGTTTCACGGATATTTTTCTTACAGTTCCATAAGTCTCATAAGAAAATTAGAAGCATAGTTAGATATAACATTTTATAAAATATGATAGATTGTGAGTAATTTTGAGTGACAGTAAATATATATGTGAATGTATATCTGAAGTGCGTGTCACATTGGTACCTATATATGTATTAATAACTCAGTTTTGAGGGAGGACTCAGTTTTGAGAGGAGTGCTATCTTCTAGGAATCAATTCTGGCTCAAATACTAAGTTAATGTGCTCTATTTTCATTAATTGCTTTGACGGTAGGATTAGGACTTCATTGACTGTATGTGTGAATGATATTAGTCTTCTTGGGACTGCAAATACCATGCAGAGAGCAGTCATTAAAATATCCCCTTCTGCGCGTATGTGTTCCTGGCACACACACTAGAATCTTGGACAAGGAATATATGCATATCTGTGCCACTTTAGAATTTTGTCTATAAAGAAAATCTCCTTCTGTCCTACCTGGGATTAAGAAATTGACTTTCTCTCTGCAATTACTCTGAAAAAACTAAACCCCAAAAAACCTCAGATTGAAAACTTTCATTAAAAGAACATTGAGGTTGTAAAGCCAACCACTGAGTAACTAGGAAAAAATAGAATTCAAGAGGCCTGTATAATTTTATTTCAGCTTCCTAACGCAAATTTATTATGAAGCAATCCTTAATTCCAGGAATTCACACTCTTTTAAACTCAGGATTCTCTTTTGGTAGCTGTCTGCAAAGGGAGGAATTTCATCCAGACAGCTTTTGGCTTCATGTAATTTCATGAAAAATTCCTCAGAACTTCATTGCAAGCCAGTTTGCAGCCCACCGTTCCTAATTATATTCTTGCAAAATGGAGATGTGCAGGCAGAGACATTGAAGCACTTTAGAAAAATTATTCAGAAGCACTACAAAGAAACATGTAGTTCTGAAGTGCAACAATGATTTAAGAAATTGGTGAAATTTGACTTTTTAAAAAAAACATAAATAAAACTTTAAAAATCCTTGCAAATTCAAGTTTCAGTGCAGGTATTTTGCAAGGTCTGTAATTAAAGTCATAATATGATCTCTATGTACACTGAATCTTTGTGTCTGAAGGTTTGCACTGTTGCCTTAGATGCATGACAAGTAGGCATTTTCTGTTGGATGCTCTGGATAATACCATTAGATGCACAATAATTAGGTGTTTTCATCTCATTAATATTCATTTTCATACATCTAAATGCCTCTCTTATAGTCATTTGTTAATTAACATACATTTACAATGGTATATTCCCTTCCCCATTCACCCATTCTGACTAATTTAATGAGCTGACATATCAGATGACTTCTCGTACAGGATTCTGCTGTTGTATCTTTGCTGGGAACAAAGGAGTGGTTATTGTGCTGTTTGCAAGCGGTATTAGCAAAGCTATTTTTTTCTTATAAAAGGAATCTGGGCCATGGAGAGTTTGTTCACAGTGATCTTATTGCAAAATAGAGGGCTCCTTACTGTCTATTTCCTTTTATTCATCTTATTAAAACCTGCATTGCAGAAGCAAAGTTTGTGCTCTAATGTATTATTCAAATTGAAAGCAAATACAGTTTGTACCCCTAAAAGTTTGTGCTTTGTGCATCTCAGAGAGTAGCGTGCAGCCTGTGAGACTGTAGTGAGGGACACATAAACATTAATAGAAAAAAACCCTTTAAACATTCTTGTAAGTAGGGCTAATTTAAAAGGTAAACTAAAACATTCAGGGGAGTTGAAGGAAATCCCCATTTCCTGATAATGTCTGCAAGGAGGTGAAATAGTAACTGAAATGTTGCTGTATAATTACACCTGCTGGGGATATTCATTATGATTCTTCGGTTTCTCTGGAGTCTGACTATTAGTAGTAAGTTAGACAGCTTGCCTGTGTATCGTACAAATATTTTAAGAGACCATGCACAGCACCTCCCACAATAAAGTCTGTGGTTTCAGTTCCTATATTGCTGCTAAAGGACAAAATAATAATAATAATAATAATAATAATAATAATAATAATAATAATAATAATAGCTGCAAAATACATACAGAAAATAAACATAGTTCCTTCTGCAGGTTTGGCAGATAAAGTTTTTGTGAAACTACAGTTTTTCGAGTCTCATTTCACCAAAAATTAAGGTGAAAAAGTCCTGTAAAATTCTTCATACTGATACATCAAAAAGCAATCTCAGCAGTTAACAGATTATTCAAATTCAAAGGGAGAAAACACACCTGGAGGGAAATTTTCAAAAAGGCTCAATGTCAACTTAATTCTGTTCCCACTGAAGTCAATGGGAGTTAAGCCAGTACAGAGCGTTTTTAAAATCTTAACCCTGGGCTCTGCATACCCATCTAAGTTCAATGAGGTTTACTCTTTAGGAGATTCCAAGTGATTAAGGGAGAGATTTTCAGTAGCACCTGAGGGATTTAGAAGCACAGTTCAATTAGTCTTTCAGTGCAATTTGTGTTTCTAAATACCTGAGACAGGTTTGAAAATCTCACGCTAAAACCCTGTCTCAGCTGTTGGTTAAAGCCTCAGTGCACATGTCTATTCTGATAAAAACAGGATTGCAGTGTGAGGCACATGCGGAATTTTGCGTGTGGTTGGATGGTACGCCAGGAGAATAGGCTGTCACATCCTCGTTAACTATAAATGAAGGGCACTGTCAAGTGAGGAGCTTTGAACAACACTGCAAACACTGCCGCCCATCCTGTGCTGGGCTCTGCTTAATACTGAGGAATCACGTTCCGTGACCTGTGTTAAACTGAGAGGCATAGAACTCCCTGAAGATGCAAGGAGGGTAAGTTAGTATTCGTTTTGAGCACGGTGGAAGGATCTGGTGCCCCCCTTTTTGGATTGGCATATCACTTAGGAGTGATGGATGCGGTTATACGTCAGTGAACATGATTTACATGGGCTTAAATGGCTCCTTTTGACATGGTTTTTATACTACAGCCACCCAACAAAACCTTGCCCTGCTAGTGCACTGAAGATGATCAGATTTAGGTGTCTTGACAGCCCCTTGCTTTTTCTGCTGGCAAGAAGAAACATATCCTTCCTTTCCCAAATTTCATGGAAGAGAAAACACACTTCCTTTTAAATGTCTGAAAGAGAAAAGACTAGACAATTCTGTCAGTGTGTTAGAAACTGGGAGATTCAGCTGTGGCTCTTAGGAAAAAGGTTTCGAAGTCCAATGTTCCTTCATTTAATTGCAGCTTGGCTGGCAATGCCAAGTTAACTCCCTCACTGTTTGGAAGCTCCAGATATGAAATGCTGGTGCTTCAAAGGTTAGTCTACCTTCTTTGCTCATAGGATGCAGTGTCTGTTTCACACAGAAATGGGCAGTAGGCCTCTTTCAGAGGTCAGATTCTCCGTGAGCTACATCTAAGCACTCCCACTGATGGGAAGTATTTGGATGGCTACTGAACAACATTACTGCCAGAAAGATGCTTTGAACCATACTGGTCCCCCTCAAGACCTCCTGTGAAGGTGCCTTGCTTTACATTCTGAGTCTGCTGTGGTGTACTTGAATGGGAATTTGGGGATCAGGAAAGAAGAAATGGGAGTAAGAAGCTGATAAAGAAGTTGTTTCCCTTTAAAAAACGATGGCTAAAGAAAGGATACTAAATTTGAATTAGTTTAGTACACACAGAAATGAAGAGGAAGCTTGTAATTGTTTTGCAGGGGCTGTCCTGTCACTCTGAAATTAAGCTTAACAGAAAAATCAGCTTTAGTCTTTACTTGGGTAGGCAGATGGGTGAAAGAATGTAAGTCTGTTTTTATACCATCTCTTCTGCTCAGCATGCCTTGTACTCATGTCACAGGGAGGAGCAGCAGGAACATTACAGCAAGCAGACCTAGAGAAATGCCAGATGCTCTACTGTGAGCAAAGGGGGGTGAAGCAGCAGGAAATGAAAGGAGCCTCATCCTGATGAATGCAGAGAGGTAGCAAGTTCTGCAAAGCAAGGTGAAATAGCTTTCCCCACTCTGTAAAAAGAAGGAGTCTGGGAGGTGAAGTAGCAGTAATTCACACAACCCATGCCAGCCTATTCCAGGGACTACTGTGTAATTCAATACAGAGTGAAGAATTACCATCTTTATACACTATTGAGCCTATACCAAGCCCACAACCCAACTGTTTCAAGGGAAAGCATTTGCACTTGTACTGGAAATAACAGTTAATGAATGGCTCTAGAAGCTTCAGATTACATTAAGAGTTGAGATTTATTGTCTGAGTAGGATATCTCTTATGACAGTACTTTTGTTTAAATATAGATTCCCCTTCGGAGCTGCTAGATGAAGGAAAATATGACCAACAATGTTATGGAGCTCACATTTCAGGGAGAAGAACTCTGCAGAGAACTGCTGCTTCTGAGGCCTTCTGAGTACACTAAAGTAGGAAAGCTCTGAGTGTCAGAAGGGTGGAAGAGGATTTGTAATGGGCAGTTCCTAAACTGAGTAAGACAACGCAGTGTGTGGCTGGCTCATCATCAGGACAAAAAAGTGGTTGCATTATGAGGAGGCTAATGTCATGGAATCCAGGATAGGTCAGGAGGCAGCTGAATTAGAGGTGAGAAAAGTGAATCATAGGATGGTTTGGTTTGGAAGGGACCTTTGAAGACCATATAGATCAACCCCTCCTATAGTAAGCAGGCGCATCTTCAGCTATATCAAGTCGCTCAGAGCCCTGCCCAACCTTACCTTGAATGTTTCCACAGATGAGGGATCTACAGCTTCTCTGGGCAACCTGTTCCAGTGTTTCACCACCTTCACAGTAAAAAAAAATCTTCTAATATATCTAGTCTGAATCTACCCTTTTTTGGTTTAAACCTATTCCCCTTGGTTCTATCACTACAGGCTCTATTAAAAAGTCTGTCCCCATCTTTCTTACAAGACCCTTACAATGCACTCTAAGGCATGAGGTCTCCCCAGAGCCTTTTCTTTTCCAAGGTGAACAACCCCAAGTCTCTCAGCATGTACTCATAGGGGAGGTGCTCCAGCCCTCTGATCATTTTGATCGCCCTACTCCAGACTCACATCAGGTATGTGTCTTTCCTGTACTCAGCTGGATGCAGCACTTCGGGTGGGGTCTCACCAGAGAGAGTGGATGGGGAGAATCAGCCTCCTTGACCTGCTAGCCAGGCACCTTTTGGTGCAGCTCAGGATATCTGAGCTGTCTTCCTAAGCTGCCAGCACTCATTCCCATGTCAAGGTTCTCATCAACACTTTCAAGTCTTTCTCTTCAGGGCTGCTCTCAATCCATTCTCTGCCCAGTCTGTATTTGTGTTTGGCATCACTTGAAGCCACATGCAGGATCTTACACTAGGCCTTGTTAAATTGTATGAGATTCCTATGGGCCCATTTCTTGAGCTTGTCCAGGTCCCTCTGGATGGCATCCTACCCCTCAGGTGTTTCAGCTGCACCACATAGCTTGGTGTCACATGCAAATTTGTTGATGGTGCAGTCAGTCTGTTTTTCTGTGTCATTGGTGAAGGTATTAAACAGTGGTGTCCCTAAGGGACACAACTTTTCACCAGTCTCCATCCGGACACCGAGTCGTTTATTGCAGCTCTTTGAGTGTGACCCTTCAGCTAATTCCTTATCCATGGAATAGTCCACCCGTCAAATCCACATCTCTCCAGTTTAGAGGGGAGCTCTAAAGAGGAGTTGTGGGGGACTGTCAAAGGCCTTGCAGAATTCCAGAGGGATGGCATCTGTAGCTCTTGCCTTGTCCACTGAATGGATGAGCTGTTGGAGTAGTTGCAGGAAAATGTAGCATGAAGAAGAGGATGTAAAGAAGTGACAAGAAGACAAAAGTATCCCCTCGACCCAGATAAAAGACTGAAGAGCTCTGGGTAACTTTTCTGATTTGGGTTGCTAAAGTTTCTGATGGACAGAGACTCCTATGTGGTGGTCAGTCTCATAGCAGGCACTTAATGCAGTCTTATTTTAGTTTCAATTTTGTGAAAAACTGCATTTCCTGATAATCAAACACTGGAAATATCCTTTTGATTCTGCATGGCTTGCCTGGCCTGGAGGCTAGACCCAGAGTGATGGGTAATGGGAGCTTTGACAGGAATGCTGCACAGATTGATGATTTGGAGAGTAGCATTTTCTTCACTCGTGGTCTAATCTTGGAGGAAGTGAGCCACTGCAATCTTTTTTTCATTTGCTTGGAAGTTGTGCTGGTAGCAAGAACACATTCTAGAAGAGTCAAATTTGCTATCCTTCCTTCCTATACTTGTTTCTCTCTTATGCTAACTTATCCCACGTAGTGCAGAAGAAACCACTCAACTTGAAATGGGGTCCATAAACAAGTGGCTCTAAAAGGGACAGATGAGCTATTTAATTAATGGCTTCTGTTCATCCCTGCCACCCAGCCTAGCCTACTCCTGCCTTTATCTAGCTCAAGGGGAACAGATGATAGGGCAGTAGTGCTGCAGTGTTCCCTTCCAGGCAGAGCATGAGACCTGTTCAGCTTCATGGGGAAACAGTGACCCTGCAGCAGCAAACCCTCCGCAAGGTGTTAATCCTGCTGTAAGGATGATAGCGGTGCAAAGCTGTCTTAATGTCAGCATTAGCAGGATGGAAAGGTGAGGTGTAGAAACAGCTGATACAAGAATTTTGAGAGATTCCTTGGGGCCGTCAGTAAGATTGTGCAAATCCACATCCTCTAAAGAGCCTTCTCCTCCTTGACCCCCAAATGAGCTGTTCTTATGATGCTGAGGCCGAAGGCTGGGACAGAGTGCATATCCCTAAGATAAAGTGGAAATATAAACATATACCACAATTTGTGCTGTGCTCCTTCCTGACGTAATCAAGTACTGTAAGTTTTACACAGCAGTGCACAGATTACTGGCATTTACTAGGAAGAATGAGGAACAGGCTGGCAACTGCTTGGAGGCACATGGAATATACAGGCAATTTCTCTGGAGTATGGGGAACACACAGGCAATTCAATTCCCAACTGGTTTCTAGGCAGGAGCTACCAATTAAAATTAAAAGAATAAAAGACCGCAAGCTTGGGACTGATGATATGCTCTGGAGAGAGGAGTTGCCAACAGCTTGTGCTACAAAGATGCCTCTCTTTCAATGGATTTCAAATGGTGAAAGAAACTCAGGTAACAGATCATTCTTTTCTTCTGGCTTCCCTGATTTTCATGTACTCAGTCGTACAGCCAGAATTCCTACAAAGACAGACAGGGCTGCTCCCCATGAATTCCAAATAGCGAGCCAGCCGTTTGAGAGTGGATGCAGTGAATATGCCAGCAGTCAGCTATACCTAGGAAGTGAGATTTTAAAACCAGGAGTATCAGGTACCTGAGCAGAGAATGTTGAATGATGAGGCTCAGATAATCCACTAATGAGAGCATGCTGTTTATTTATTTATTTATTTATTTATTTATGTATTTATTTATTTATTTTTATATATAGATGAAATTATTTAGGAATAAAAAAAATTATCCATCTGACATGTCTTTCACATTAATTGTTCATAAGTCTCTAAAGCAAACCTCCCCTTCTGATGAAGAAAACTGGAACCTGACTAGGTGAGGTTATTAGACATATGTAGGATCTGCAAAGCTGGGATTTATGCTGTGTCCATCACAGTGGTCTCTGAAGATCATGCAGAAAGTGTGTAAGTTTTAACTGTAATCACCAAACCAGCTGCCATGGGGCAGATGAAGTTGTAAATCATAATGTCATTGGTTTTGAAGTCAAAACATGCTTTCCTTGCCTCTCTGAGAAAACATGTGAATGTTGATTAACTAGTCAGGTAGAGGCTGCTGGATAGGAGAATTTTCACAAAAATCAGTGAGTTTACTCAATATTTAAAATATTTTGTATGAAAGAGGATAACACAAAAACTCTTAGTTCTTCAGGATATGAAAGTCCTAATGGTGGTGCAAGGCAAGGATTGTGCTCTTATCTGAACTCCTTGCCAGCCAGAGAAAAAGCTGTGCCCACCAGTCACTGAAAAATGGTGACACTAACCCAGTCAAAATGTCTGGAGGAAGTGTATGCATTGTTTTAAGATGCATGTTGTCGACAGGTGGCCTTTGCTTGGGAATCAAAATAGCAAAGTGAAAACCTTTCTGGCACTTCACCTCTGTTGGGTAGCTTAGGAATGACCAGACTCCACATCACAGTATTTCAAAGTCATTGCAGTTCCTCACGTCAACACAATTCTGCTACCGTAGGGTTTGCTTTGTGAAGGATATACTGTGCAGCTTTCAGATTTCTCTTTCGGAGAGCTTAACACAGAAACTGATCCACCAGCAGGTGCAGGATGGAATCATTAATTATTGCTTAGCTTAACAAACTGCATCTGAAATTATGATATCGATTACAATGCTGAATGAAAAGGCTGAGCTGGCATTACAGTATTTGACACAAGCAGCATTTTGAAGTGTTCACACTGATTGCACTATGCACCAGTATTGTTTTTGGAAAGCAATAGTCTTAAAATGCGGCATTGCACAAAGTGCTAGGTGTTTCTGAATTAAAACTTAAACTTTGATTAAAAAATTTAGTATGGTAAAAGGTGCTCACCCAGAGTTCTTGTTCTCCTTAACAAGTACAAGCCAATGTTTGCTGTATCAGTTCACAAAAAAAATTACATTAAAGCACAGCAAAAATACATTTGCAGCATCCCTACTAAGTTCTGTAGGATTTCCTGACAGGATAAACATGTCTTTTCTGCCCTCCTTTTTTTTCCCTCCCCCCCCAAACGAGCAATAAAAACATTTTGCATAAACAAATTCCAAATTACAACTAATCATAGGAAAGCTGACAAATGTATGCTATGCTAGTCTGTGAAAATACTAATCAAAGCAGTCTGTCAATTGTTAAAGTTAATGATTTAGATATGCAAAACTCTGACTAAATTTTTGTGGATAATTACGTAATTACGCCTGGGTTAACACAATCAAAAATAGCAATTGCATGCTCCATCTTGAAACCACCACAGCAGTTCCCTACTATCTTTTAAAGGCCTCTTTACCCTTGTTCCCCCTGCACACAAAGTGCAGTAGTAAAATAAAACCTGGGAGTCACCCGGGAAGTAAAAGCAACTGTGGTAGGTGTCTCCTGCCTATTCCAGTCACTCTTTGCCCTCCGCAAAAACAATCCCCTGGAGAACAAAGAACCTGCGAGCGTGGGTGGAGGTGTGGGAAAAGACAGGCAGATAATAGAGGATTGGAAACAGGAGAGTTATCTGCTGTAACAAGCTGAAAGAGCAGCACCTCCACCCATGGATTAAAATGTGTGTGACAGTAAGCTTTTCCACAGGTAGGCATTGCAGATTGAAGGGGAGGGAGTTTATACTTTATTTTAAAGGTCTTGCTGTCATGCAGGAGCCTGGGACTGGCAAGGCTTACCTAGGTCATTCATTTTTTCATTTCATTATCAAATCACTCAAAAGTTCCTTTAGAACCCAGACAGTCCCCTCACAGATGTTTGCCCTAGAAGGCGCCATCAAGCTGTTCCCCTCAAACCCCACCCCCTTGAGCCATGAAATGACCCCTCCGCCTGAGCACATGCTTAAAGCATGTGCTGGGGTACTAGAGGAAGGGAGACTTGGTGAAGGGAAATAAAAGGGGGTAAACAGACTAGTGAGCACTGGTCCTTTTTCATCTCCTTTGAAAACAGCTCTGAATCTATTCTAGGTACCGTTGAAAAGCCCAGTCCTTTGAAATCTTGAATTTCTCTTGCACCACTGTTTCTTTTTCCTTCCTGTGTTGGCTTCATGCTCTCTTTTTGTTGTAGGTCTAACTAACACTGTATAGAGATCCCAGTAGTCAGGAATCTCAGGAAGGTGAGAGAATATAAATAAAATTAATATTGGGCTCTTTGCTGAGTGTCACATTGGTTGGGATGGGGTAATGGTAGTGATGGGGATTTAAAAAGTAATATATCTCTTGTGTAATTTTTTATCATAATTTTTCTATAGAGTTTCCATTAAATAGATTAATGACCTAAATGAAAAAGAGAAATAAAGTGAAAGTATAAAATCAGTCCCTGTCAAGAGCTACATAAAAAGAGCCAGCCTTCTGAAAGTGGCTGCCTAAACTTCAGAATCTGCAAATAGGTGCTCAGGTGAATTGACTGGCTTTACTAGTGGTTTATTACTGATGGGGATCCAACATGTAAGGGACACAAATGCTTGTTGACACAGATGTATTCACAACACCAGCCCTCTGCCCAGAATGTGCTGTCAAAGTCAGCTTTAGCTCACTGATGTTATGGAGCCTATTATTGTTTTTGTTACATTTTCAAGTGTAGCTGTTAGAAACGCACTCAGTGAGTTGCTCAGTCTGGATTAAGGGTGTGAAATTAAGTAGTAGTGCAGTTGGATGTCTGAATGAAACCCAAAATGTTGTTTTGGAAACCTCACAAGCACCTGGAGCAATATCAGAACTCTGAGGCACTATTCACCAGTCTTGCACTGCTTACTTCTGCTGCACTGATGAAGCAAAAATAAACTTCCTGTACTTAGACAGATTTTAAACATATTTCTACAAGACAGAAACCAGATGGAATATTTTCACAGCTGACACCAAAATTCACAGTTTTCATGACTTCTGTGATATTGTGATTTATACAGGGACTTTCTGTATCAGCAGCCCTGAGCAGACAGCATGTTGCCATTCAAGCTTTTAAATGCAATTCGGATTGGTAGGTCAAAGGATTGTATTAGCTATGTGAAACATGAAGTATCAGTGGATTTAAATGATAGTTCTGTGAGCTGTTTTGTTTTCACATCTTGACTATAAGTCATAATAATAAAATATATTAAAAGTACCCTGCTCCAAAATGGATAGCAAACCCTCAAGTCATTTCTAGAAGCAAACTAGAAATTCTTATGTCAGGGCATGAGCACAAGGCAGGCAATTGCTTTAAGCATTTGCTAGATCTTTTAAAGGGGGGACATGAGTGGCAGAGGGCTTTCTGTGCGGGTCTGCATGTTTCACAGGCAATATTTTTAGATAAACATGACAAAAAAGTGTTGAATGTTGTTTTGGCATTTTGGGGAGGTGGATTTTTTTGCTTGATTGATTGTTTTTCTTGATGGGAATTAGGAAGCCAAGTCAAAATTGCTGGTAAACCAGTTGGAAGGAACTGGTGGTTTATGTGGGACCTGGCAGAGTTTAATGCAGTCAGGAATTTTTCTCCATGTCGTATTTCATTTGCTCTCCGCTTGTGCCTGGATTAGCTTGTTGTTTTTTGCAATTAAGATTCTTCCCAGCTTTGTGGGAATTCACGGTTTCATGGGAAACTTGTCTTGACCTGTACCTGAAAAAAAATTCAGAGATGCATTGTTTTTTCTGGTTTCACAAGACTATCTCTACACATGAGAGCAAAATTTTGGCAACCCTGGTAGCTGCCTGCCTGTTTCCAGATGCAGTTCCACACTTTATGTTTTCCTTTCACAGCTGTAGCTGATATGACTTTTGGCTGTGTGATATCCTTCCTAATCTGAAGCAGCATGGTGTGGTTTTGCTTCTAATTGTGCTCAAGAGTTCGGTCTGCTGAAGGAGGCAGTGTTGGAGGTATTCCTTATACATGTGTATTTATAGGATCCCATACTCTGAAAATCTACTTACCCATTTTTCTCCCCATGCAAGAGAGCTGGTTTGCATAGGGCTCCAGAAAACAGAGAATTGTCTTTTCTTTCATCAGGTGTTTGTTTAGGAAGAGTTCTGTTATTGCTAGGGAATGTAATTTCATAGATGCATAGAATGGCTTGGGTTGGAAGAGACCTTAAAGACCATCTTATTCCAACCCCCCACCATGGACAGGGACACCTTCCACTAGACCAGGTTACTCAAAGCCCAATCCAACCTGGCCTTGAACACTTCCAGGGATGGGGCATCCACAGCTTCTCTGGGCAACCTGTTCCAGTGTCACACCACCCTCATAGCAAAGAATTTCTTCCTAATATCTACTCTAAACCTACCCTCTATCAGTTTGAGGCCATTCCCCCTTGTCCTATCCCTATGTGGCTGGGAGCCCCATTGCTGGATGCAGTGTTCCAGGTGGAGGTGGAGTCTCATGAGAGTAGAAGGGGAGGACCCCCTCCCTTGCCTTGCTGGCTGCACTGCTTTTGATGCAGTCCAGGACAGAGTTGGCTTTCTGGGCTGCAAGTGCACATTGATGGTTTAAGCTTCTCATCAACCAACATCCTTAAGCCTTTCCCCTCGAGGCTGCTCTCAATCCATTCTCCCCCCAGCCTGTATTGACCCTGGGTATTGCACTGACCCTGATGCAGGACCTGGCACTTGGCATTGTTGAACTTCATCAGGTTTGCACAGGCAACCTCTAAAGTGTGTCCAGGTCTCTCTGGATAGCATCCCTTCTCAGTGATTCCAAACAGCACTGATCCCAATACCAGCCTCTGAGGAGCACCATTCATCACTGCTCTCCACTTAGACACTGACCACAATTCTTTGGGTGTGACCATCCATCCAGTTCCTTATCCATCAAGGATAAGGAATCAAGGTCCATCCATCAAATCCATGTCTTTACAGTTTAGAGACAAGGATATCGAGCAAAATGGCACCAACTTTTGTACAAGTTGAGGTAGCTGATGTTAAGTCCCTCTCGTGTCATCTACCAATGCTGTAACCCTATTGTAGAAGGTCACCAAATTTGTCAGACGTGATTTCCCCCTAGTAAAGCCGTGTTGTTGACACTAATCACCTCTTTATTTTCCACATGCCTTAGCATAGTCTCCGTAAGGATCTACTCCATGATGTTGTTGGGCACAGTTGTGAAACTGACGAGCCTGTAGTTCCCTACGTCTTTCTCTCCTTTTTAATAATGGGGGTTATGTTTCCCTTTTCCATTTTCCAGTTTCTTGACAGCTCTGAGAAAGATGGAGGTATATATAATTGTAGGTGCATCTAATATGTGCAGCTCATCATTATAGAAGGATTTATTGTGTAAATCAAGGACAAAATAAATGGTTAACAGGTAATATGCAGCAAGGGCAAGGCTAAGGCTCAGTCTCCAATGTGTTTTTCCTGCCCAAACAGTCCTTAAGGCATGCTGAAGTATGCCTCAGTCTTCTGGAACATATGTGCCAGTCTCAACTCCAATGCAATGGTCAAACAAAGTAGCATTGAACCACACTTATCCTTTATGGTGAAAGGGCACTTGATGTTGTTGGATGCCTGTACACTGTCCTTCCCCTAAAAAAAAAGGTACAAATATGGTAGAGATGGAGGGGGAGGATGGTTAATAATTTACAGCAGATCTTACTGAATTTTGTGCAAAGTAAATATTGTTTCCAATGATATCTGCTGAAAATTGGCATACAATAAAACATTTGGTGATAACATATGGAAGGAGGTGTGAGAGACAGTTGAAGAAGCTTTCCTCTTTTCTGTACATGTTTATAATCTAGTGTCCTCAACATTATAGATACTACATATTGAAACTGTCTGTATGCAACCTGGCTTACCAAAAAAAAAAAAAAGGTACTGTTATGAGCAGAAAATACTGGCATTCTCAATTCTGGCATGTTATTTCCCTATTTGGACCTTTTATGCTTGTTTCTTTCCTTTTCTTTTTTCACCACCGGATGTCTTCAATGAATATAGACACTGTTTTACAAGGTTCATGCTAACGAACAATTGTTTAAAAGGCTGTAGCACAAATCCACGGTGTTCTTCTGTAGACAATCTGTAAAATCCAGGAAACCACATTTTAAATATAATGCTGATATATATCTAGAGCAGTTTAAACAAATGCAGTCACTTTTGCAAGATATTTCCTTTGGCTACACCGATCTGGCAAGTTATATATATATATACATATATATATGCTTAAATCCCATGTGTACTTGCTTTGAAGTCAATGGGATTACTTGTGTGTTTATATACTCTGGTGGTTTGATGCTTTAAAACATAGGAGGACATTTGACATTTAGAAAAGTAGGTCTGGAAGGGGCCTCAAGAAGTCCCTCTTCTGCAGGATTGGTTGTATTTATATAATTCCTTAAAGAATTGGGGTTTTTTCCTACACTGTTCTTAAAAACATCTGGTGATACAGATTCCAGATTCCATAGTTTTTCCCAGGCTCCATCCCAGTACTTCACTATCTTTGTTATTATAAATGCTTTTCTCTAATGTCTGACCTGCATCTGTCCTGCTGGAAATTAAAGCTGTTATTCGTCAGACTTTGTAACATGCAAGAACCCTGTGTGTGACAAACTCTTGCATATTCAAAGCCTTAAAATTGCCTTCCCAGAAGTTATCTCCTCTGAAGACCCTAGGATTTTAAAATCTTTTCCCCTGGACACATTTTCTGGACCTCTGGTCACTTCCACTGCTTTTCTTCTGGGGCTCTCCAATTAGACCATCTCTGCCCTGCAGACTCTCCCTTTCCATCCCCCATTAAATGTCATCACTTTTCTTGACACCACAGTTATTCCTCAGCATCTCTTCAAACTCTGAGCCACTGCATTTGTAGTTGTCCTGTGCATGACATTTGTATAGTCTGCTAGAACAGTAAGTGTGCTGTGTCAAGGCCAGATGATTTATGAAAGTACTAAAACAAAATCATATCCACAGCAGAGTTTTTTAATCCTCCTGTCCCCCTAGATGGCTTTGACTATGGGCAAATGATAACTTTCTCTACACATTACGTCCAACTCCTTTATACCTGTCTTGCAATTTTGTTCAGACCACGTTTTGTTAGTGTGTGTGAGAGTGACATTTGAGACAGCACCGCAAGCTTTACTAAATCAGGAAACGTGACATCTCCTGCTCTGCTTCTGCCACAAGGCTTGTTCCCAAATGGCAGAAGGAAATTACACTGATTTGACAAGATTTATGCTCTAGAAATCCATACTAGCTGCTATTCATTTCCATGTTATCTTCTAGGCACTTATAAGTAGTTTGAATACTTTTTCTGGTGTTTTTCTGAGGAGTGAAGACAAATTCACTGGCTTGTAACTCCTTAGTTCTGCTTCCCCTGCTTTGCAGAGCTGGATATTCTGTTTACTCTTTCCCAGTCTTTTAGTACCTCATCTTCTGTTCTTGCATTCCCAGAGGTGACTGTCCAGTGGTTCAGAGAGCTCTCAAGTGGCCATGTAAGATTCCCAAGTTGAAATGCATTGTGCCAAATCAATTTTAAGATCTCTGATTTATTTAAGGGCATATTAATTTGCTCTTTTTAGGCCATTATCTTCCTGCTACTGTGTCTTCTGTTCCTTGTCTTCACTGGCATCTGTGTCCTGTGGAATTTTCTCAGCAGCACCATAAATTCTCCTAAACTGTTTATTTTGCCTTGCATGAAATCTCTTGAGTTTAGATTGACTGCTAGGGTTAAATCCTGCTGATATCAATGATTTGCATTGCTTTTGCATCAAAACTTAATTGTAGACCATGGAAAGAACTTTGCTTTTTGGTTCCTTTTTGGACAGTAGTCTTGCTGAAGAGTGAATGGAACTAATTCCAATAATGGGATCTGAGGTGGACTGTGATTTGGGATTCTTGCTGACCAACTTGTGTACCATAGGGTTTGAGTTGTTGTATTGATTTGTTTTCAACCAGAACAAATGGCTCAGCTGTCACTCTGGGAGCTTAATGAACATTTATGCCACAGCGTCTGCTCCTCTTTGTTAGATCTGAGAATTTATTTAAGCAAATACATAGTATGTTTAGAGAATATATTGACCACATTGTATTTACCTCCTGAAGTTTCTTTGTGGTGGCACTTCCTCATTTGCAGTTCTTTGTTTTTGTTGGTCAGGTACCAGAATGGTCACTTCATCCTTTATCTGCTTCCCTAAAAAAAGTAAAGTAGGGAGCACCGTTAGAAACTCGAGTACATTTTTGTACATAACAGTTTCTGTAATGTCAATTTTTCCATAGTCAGAACAGGAATGTTCAATTGAGCTTGCTGTTGAGCTGGTAAGAACTCGCTGTATATAAATTAAAACTTTCAGTGCTAATTATAATACATTTATGAGGACTTCTGGTTTCCTTCCTCTAGGAGAGTATTTTCATGCCTATTATATTTTGGCATAATCTATTTTTCTGAAAGGAAGAAATATAAAAATTCAGTAGCTAAGGTTGTAATTTTAAGAGGTGCAATGAGTGACTAAGCTAAAAGAAACTGCAATATTCCATATAATTTCATGGACTGTTCTAAGAAAATGTGTCAATTTTATGAGGGTTCTTATGGAAAAACTCTGATTTTGTGTGGATTCAGGTGAAGAGGTAAATTTCATGGGATTTCTGAAAATGGCTGGGTTTCACTGGCTCCATGAAATCTATGACAGCCATGGAAAAATGCATAGTTCTTGTCATGGAGGAAATTTTTATTGCAGTTTGCAGAACTTTTATTTTCTGGGAGCATCTGTTCCTCTGACACATATTATGCATTCTGGACCTCTTCCTCATCTTGTAGTCTCTTCCTGTGAATATTTTACCCTTCTTGATAGATGCATAGTGCTCTGATCCTCAGATGATAGAAATCCATGACTGCCTACAAAGGAGGTTCAGGGTGCGAATGTGGGTGGGGGAAGGGCATGAAAAGTAAGAAATACTAAATACAGTTCTGGGGATTTTGTATTTTATGGTAATGCCAGCTTATTTCATGCCACATAGGAGAGAAAATAATCAGGACTAAGGAATATGAATGATTAATCATATTCAACATGAGATCTAAGCAATGTAGCATCAAAAGCCACCTACCTGCAATCTGTAAAATCTGGGCTTGTTTGGAGGGTCCAGCACAAGACCACCCGAGGATATAAAGCTTCAGAGGAGAACAAGTATATTGTGGCATCTCAATTTATCCTCTAAGCAATGCTCTCGTTGGCTAGGACACCAGTGTGACTCTAGCATGCTCACATTGTTCCCTGTCTTCATAGAGGCAGCAGAGCTGAAATAGATCTTGCTTTTCAAGGAGAGAAATTAAGACACAGGAGAAAAGGAGTGCATCCTCAGACAGGGCTTGGAAATCAATGGTGAGATGAGGTGAAAACTTACAGGAAGACTGTGTCAGAAGGGCATGGGAAATGACAAAGAAAAAACTATATTAGGTAAGTAGAGGAATTGGAAAAGAAAGAGTTGTGAAGCAGATCAAGCCAGATCTATGCAGGGTTTTAAATGAAGAAGTCTGAACAGTGTCTTGAGACAAACAGGGAGCCATCTGATTGGCTTTGATTTAATGATATTTTTTAACATCTTTGTGTGCCTGAACAGCCAGAACTGAGAACATTCCTGAGAGAAGCCTCTTCTGGGGAATTGCCTTCCCCTTTGCTGAGGGAAGACGTGGAGTGTCCTGGTTTTGGCTGGGATAGAGCTCATTTTCTTCTTAGAAGCTGTTGCAGTGCTGTGTGTTGGATTTAATGTGAGAATATTTAGTACATTGATGACACAGACATGTTTTTGTTACTACTGAGAAGTGCTTTCGTAGAGTCTCAAGGCCTTTTCTGTGCCTCAACCTACTCCACCAGCGAGGAGGCTGAGGGTGCACAAGGCATTGGGAGCCAGGATAGCTGATCCCAACTGACCCAAGGGGTATTGCACACCAAAGGATGTCATCATGGTCAGCATCTAGAGCTGCGGGTAGAAGAGGGAAGATGGGGTCATTTTGAGTGATGATGTTTGTCCTCCCCAGTAATTGCCATGTGTAAAGGAGCCCTGCTCTCCTGGGGTGACTGAACACCTGCCTGTGCATTTCAAGTGATGAATTAATTCCTTACTTTGCTTTCTGGCACACAGCTTTTGCTTTGGCTATTAAACATCATCACCTTTTGCTATATTTTTTGGAAGAGATTTTGGCCTGCTGAGACCTAGAACTGCTTTTCCCACTTCACTTCCAACTCTTCTTTGCATTTGTGCTGCATGTTCAAGGCCAGGTTGGACGGGGCTTTGAGCAACCTGGTCTAGTGGAAGGTGTCCTTGCCCATGGCAGGGGGTTGGAATTAGGTGATACTTAAGGTTCCTTCTAACACAAAGCATTCTATAAATCAGTGTATTCCATTAATTTTCTTGCTTTTACTTTTCGATTCTCTTCCACCATTCCCACCACTGGGGAGACAGCAGGTGGCTGCATGGTGCTTAGTTGCCAGCTGGGGTTAAACCATGACAGGGAGAAACATCACAAAGCACAGCGGTGGTGATGGTGCTATGGGTTATTACTCATGCAGGAAAAGGTGGGGACATGAATATCAGGGTCCTGTATGATGTCATATACCACTCCCACTGCCATGAGAAATGGGAAGCAGAAAGTTGGCACTAAGGCATATTGATTGCACATGAAGGGTTGTCTATATTTAGCAAAGCCAAGGGGAGGCTCTGAGGGGCAAAAGGAACAAATGGAAAGCAATGGCTGAGGTATGAGGGAGTTGTTTGTATTAGCTGCAGTGGACACAGGTATTTGTGCTGCGTGTTTCACTGTTGTTTATGGACTGCAATCCACTTTCTTCACTGAACCTAATAAGTTCCTAGGATCTGTATTCCCTTTTGCTCCGTTTCTGTAAATGCTAAATAGATTTTTGCCATGTATAATGCTTTCCAGAGAAAACATCATCACCTTTTGTTATATTATTTTAAAGGAGTTTTTGGTCTGCTGGGACCAAGAACTGCTTTTTCCCACTTCCCCATCGAACAACTTGCAATCCAGCTCTCCTTTGCATAATCCTATTTCAAATATGAATAATATGTATCCTCCAGTTTATACTAGCAAGGAAATTTGTGTGGTTATATTTCATCATTGCCTTAGAGAAGAAGGGCAGGACAGCTGCCAGGCTGTCTGTACAGATTTTCTCTGCTGAAGTCTAGTGAAGAAACTGTAGTTGCCTTGATAATATATTCAAAATTTTTTCCCCTCCTTTACTAGCTCACAATACCAGGAAGTTGTGGCTGTGCACTTTTCACTTGCAGTAGATAACAGCCTGCCCAACTCATCCTCAAAGTGTACAGGTAAGACAAGGTCCTACTGTCTCTTCCTCTGGCTGCAGCATCTTGATGCATCTGACTCTGTCTTGTTGACACTCAGATCTCTCTGGTGTTGCCTAAGTCATCTCTAGATTTGGTGAGCTATTCAACATAAAAAAGGGGTGTTCAGCTCAAGGACAGTAAAGCCTGGAATCAGATGTCTGTAATAGTATTGACCAAGTCAATACTATTACAATACCAAGGGAGACTGCACAAGGAGCTGTGGGAGGTTGGAGTAAGTGGTCTGCATCAGGCCTGTGTTGTTTTGACCTCTCTTTTGCCAGGGAGCTAACACATGTTCTGCAGGGCTGATTGCCAGCAGAGCTTCTCCACTCCTACTCTTCATGTATGGCAGGGTTGGAGTTTGTATCTCACTGGGGCTCCCATGCTGCACCTTGTCCCTGTGGTGTAGGGGTCAAAGCCCAGCGTAATGTCTTGTGGGGTCAGAACAGGATGTGTTGGTACTTTTAGTCAAGAACATAAATCTGTTTTGTTCTCTGAAACTTCCCAGTTGATCTTTTTCCTTACATCCAGTGTATGCTTATATGTTTTGTCAAGTCAGGTAGGAAGAAAATGTCCACCTGATGTAATATGTTTTGGCAGACTGTCCCTTTTTTCCCAGAAGCAACTTGTGCCAATATTCCACCTATTCTATCAACTAAACATACATGGCTAATGTCTACAGATGTATTCATGCTGATGGGCCCCACTTGTTGAAAGTGTTCTGTTCGCACCAGATGCTGCAACCTTGACCGTACATTTGTGGATTAGCACACTTGATTAATATGAGTACAGAACTGGAGGTCACAATGCAGGGGTATGAGTTATCTCAACCTTTAATCTCAAATGTACCCCATGGGTAAGGTAGATGGATTAGCACCAACACAGGTAATCATATAATTTTACCTCTCAACCTCATTGGTTGTCTCCACCTTGGGAATCTCCAAAGATGCATGGAGAGATGTGACACCTGAGTTCACATAAGCAGAGATCCACATTACCTGTGGTGGTGGTTTCTTTCCACCAAGGAAGAGCTAGGTGACAACCCAGATATTTCCTTTTGAGTGTTTCCTTTCAAAACAATCAGAGGGAGTGGGACTTGGAGTGCCTGAAACCCTGCTTTTTTTTGCATGTATCTGACATCGTCATTTCTTTTCCAGAGTAAGCTGGCTAAATTCATTTGATTTTAAAGAAGTGAAGCACTGAGACTATGCCTGGCATTTTCAGAATTCCAAGACGCTGTGTTCCCAAATCAGTATGCTGATTTAGTAACATAACTTATGCTCAGGAAGGCCATGTGACACTCTCAGACCCATCTATCTTAGTTGAGCATTTCTATTAGAGCTGTGCAAATCTTTTCCAGGACTGCGAGTGAGATTTTACAAGTTTCCCGGTAGAAGGGGGTAGTGTGGAATGACAAACACCCCGCTATCCCCTGCACCAAATATCAGATTTGAATATACCCCTCTTCTTGTTTGAGTCTCAAGCAGGCTCTGACACAGGACCATTTCTGTATTGCTAGCAGTCAAATAGACAAGTGCACACATCCATGGATGTGCAGATATAGCAGTAGTAGCCTACTGTCTGTAAAGTATGTGCTTCCATAAGTAGATAAGGATCCATTTTTAAGCAGGCACTTTAGGGAATCAAAAGATGCACTTGAAAAGGTAAAAGGGTACCTCAAGAGACATTTAAGTTTTTCACAGATTTAGAGTCAGAATAGTGCACAAATGTCATCTGTGTCTATCTCTGTGAAAACAAACCCAATACCATTTGGTCATGTATCTCATTTAATATATATCAAAAGTGTTTGGCTATAGGCCATTCATGTTTATGATACCCACAGAAACAACATGTTGGAGGAAGCAATGGCTGAGTCACTCAAACAAAAAGTGACTTTAGGACACAGACAATGTGAGTGAGCTTCTTATTCTGGCAAAAGTATTGATAAAAGTATGTCCTAAACCAGGACAAAGTATATCAGAAAAAATGCCGTTTTCCTTTTCTTTGTTAAACATCTGATGGTGCAGCCTTCTTACATGACACAATGCTTTGAGTTTATATTTCCTTTTACTTATAAGGTACTGGCAGCTGAATCTCCTAATAGTACTAGAAAAATCTTTGTGTGTTATTTCAAGGCGCACAGAAGCTCTGGGTTTTAAACACTGAAATTGTAGCAGTGAGGTTGCCTACCTTCTAAACTGACACCACTTGTTTCTGTGTAGGCCCAGCTTTGACTGAGGGTATTTCAGTGCCATCCTGTTTACCTGTAGGGACATTCGCCTGACTAAAACTTTTAAGAACGGGCTTAAATTTATGCTGGAAAGTATCTGCACCTTACCAAATGACACAAATTTTCTTCTCCATGCCTTTCCTTACTCCAAGTAGCCCAAGTACTCCTGAATCACATCTTTTATGCCCTATGCTGTGGCTGGCAGAGCCCAGCACATCAGAATCCTTTGTGCTCACCAGGGAACAGGATTTGAAGGATCACTAAACTTAGCCATTTTGTATATCAGTCCATGAGGCAGCACTTTAATCATGTATTTTCAAGGTTAGAGTGTTCATTTTGGCCTCATACTTGCTAAGTGGCACAGAGATGTTATGCACAGTACATGGTAATGCTATAATTTATTGCTTTCTAAAAGCCACCCAAAGTACTGCACTGTAATCAAATAGCACTTCTTGATGACATTGTGTGCTCTGGATATAGCCTGAAACAGACTGACACAAATAAGTGATTTAAAGGTGCACAGCCAATCGGAAATTCTTGTCAAATGGAAGATTTGTGAATAAGCAGTTTTCTGTTTTTAAATTATGGTGGTGTCTTAATGAGACATTTGCTAACAATGAAGCTGTGTACATGCATTTGGTCTGTCCCTGCTACTCTGAATGAGGTAACTGACATGGCCATATTCTGATCTGGAAGGTGAGACCAAACTGAGCTTAGTTTGTCTCTACAAGAAGAAAATATTCTTGTTACTCCTACTCCTTACTTGACTTTGGTTACTGATGAAAGAACCACAGTTTTTATACTGGGGAAAAAAAATCAGAAGACTTAGGAGATGGAAGTTGCACTCAAAGTGGCTGTTTCTAAGTAGGTTTTCTTTTTTTTTTTTTTTTAAACTGTAGAACTGTGAATCCCCCACAATCTAACTGCTTTCTGCCTCATTTGGTTCTTACGAACATTACCAGGTTACTTTAGATAGTATGGAAGGCAGTAGTTTTTATCAGGCTTGTATAATTTAAAATCTGTCTTTTGTTACACTTTGAAAGTCACTGTAGACCGTCTTCCTCCTGAATTCCCTTTTTTTTTTGTGAGGACCCTCCAGTGACCACTTCCTGCCATGCTCCTCCCAGAAGCCTGGAGGAGCAAGCTCACAGTTTGTGATGCTCCACCTCTTACCTTTGCCAAGGTGCTTCTGACTCCTTGAGTGGCCGGGCTTCTGCCTGTGCTACTTTCTTGGCTCTGCCAGACATCTGTACTCAATGTCTGTGTACAACTGGGGTGTTGTACAGCCCAGCCCAGGCATTGTTTCTGCCACACTGTGCTGTCATTTGCCCACCAGTTACAGGAGCTGCTCTTCCATGCCTCAAGGTACGTTGTCCAGCACCTTCAGGTATAGAAAACTACCTCAATTTCTCATGACTGGGGGAGATGGGTAAATCTTAGCACACCTGTTTGCTGTATTTCTGAGACTACTGAAGAGGTATTTGTAGGGGTAGGTCAACCACCGCATCTATGTGAGGCCAGATAACATTTACAAAGTATCTGCTGGATTTTTAGAGCTCTCAGAGACAGGCATCATTACTTTGTTAACAATCATTATTGACAATAAGTAAACAAAGTTCGTAGTATATTCAATATTACACCTAATTCTCAGTGTAATATTGCTCTGTGTCTTTGTAGAAAATGTAACCTGTATCCCAGGAAACAGTGGACCACATCTGACATTGGGAATATGTGCAACAACATAAATACAATTTTGCCACCTTAATTTGTAGAAATGTAATATTTAGCTATGTCTGGTATATTTTTAAATGCTTTTCAGCACAATTCACCTGAAGATAATTTCTTCTGTAAGACAACCTGGTCAGTGCTACAGTTCTTGGAGTCCTGTGTTCTGTAGCAGAAAGAGAAGCTGGCGTATTTATGCCTTGTAAAGCCAGTGGAAGTCTGTCTGTTGACTTTCATGGGGCTCTGGATTAGATCTTTAATGAATGTCTCCTGATATCATTATGGGAGCAAATATTGAAGCAGCATCATGAAAACTTCAGATTTAGTAGATACAAAGGATTTATTAAATTTTTTTCGAACATACAGTAGTTTGAAAATTGCTTCTTGAAAATTGCTTCTTCACCTGCTGCTCTGTTCATGCTTATCCCACAGTGACCTGAGCCACCCAAAAGATTATTTTGTCAGAAAGAAGCTGAGGCCAAGATTAGGGCAAATGAAGAAGCCATGCAAAATTAAAGCAACCAGTTGTTTTGAAACAAATAGACAAGCTGCAAATCCAAAAATCAAATCTGAATGCACCCTGAGAGATGTGGGGAAAAGTTTTTGAACCTGTTAATTTCAGAAGTGTGGCGTGTTGGATTGCAGAGAACCTAATAGTTTTGAAATGTAAACATATGGTACGTAAAACGTAAACCACAGAATTAATGAATCATGCTAATTTCACACTGCCCCTGCTTCAGACTAATTAGTGCAAATTAAATGTTACACTTGTCAAGCAGAGCAGTTTGTGCACCATGTATTACATTAAGAATTATTTTTGGGTCCATTTGCACAATGTGAAAATAGTGTAAAAATATTTTTATTTCAATTAGTGGTAGTTTTACAGTCATTAGAAGATTTCTTTAATAGGCTTAGACTCCCATGGCCTGCACAGCTGCATGAGGTCTGGTTTGCATTTAAAGGTGGGAAATGATGTAGTGGGAAGGAGGACATTTAGCTGACTGGATTTACTTAATTACCCCCCACCCCATTCTAAAATGCCAGACCAGGCTGGTCAATTATCTGTCCCTTCGTCAGAGGCCAATTGCTTAATTGCAAATTATCCATAATAATTACACAGCCAAATAACTACTGGATTTATTTTTAATGAATGTGGAAGCCCTTAACAAGGATTTAAATGTACCCACCAGGATTAGTCAAAATCGACAGCTATCAAAGGGCTGGAATCTGCCACTCTCACTTCTGTGCAGGAGAGCTTTGCTCTGCTTATTTTCTGTTCATTTTCAGTGGGACTCAGAGAAGTGAGGATGCCGTGTCCATGCTCTGTAATGTTTTCAGGGTCTAATATTTCCATTGTTTCACTGAGACAGACTGAAAAAGAGGGATTACTGAAAATGGAAAAGGCTGTCAGAACGTGGGATGCTGTGAAGCCAGGGCAGAATATAGGACAGAGTGGAAATACTGCCTTTTCTGAAATGAGATGGAGCTCTGCCAGGCAGCAAAAAAAGGGATTGTCAGAGCAGCAGCGCACTCCCCCTCGGAGGCATTCCTGGCGCGGGAGAGGAGGGTCTGCCCACTGCAGGGAGATGGAGGCCTTCCCTCTCGGTGGGATGCAGTGCTCGGAACTGGCCGGCAGCAGCAGGGATGTAATTAGCGCTGACACAAAACACAAGGCAAGGCTTTTGACGCTTGTTTTTCAGTTTTGACAGAGGAAAATCATAAGAAAGGTGGCCTTTTATATTTGTTTAGGTTGTTTGGTTTGGTTTTTTTTGTTTTTGCCTTTTGCTTTTTCCTTTCTCCTTTCTCCCTCTCCCCCCTAAAAATCTTTCTCTCTTCAGATTACCTGAAATCACTGGGTATGTGGGCCATGTTCCATGGTGCTGCCCACTCCTCCACACTTGTCAGCCTGGAAAAAAAGGTGTACTTTATTGAAATACTAAACAAAATGAGAACAAGAATTTAAATGTAATGCTCTGTCTGCTCACAAGCAGACAAAGAAGATTCTGTAGTTGAAGAACGTAACAAAAAATTTGGAGTGTGAAGGAGGAAATAAACTGAATGCAAACGAGCATGCAGAGGGGAACTAAACTAACGTGGTGCAGGTAAATTAAAGTGACTGAACTGTTTTTGAAATGGAAACTTGGAATCTGTCTGTTCTCTGTCTTGCCTATACTGATGTTCAGAGGTCCAGTTCAGAAATCTGTGTCGGACTGTGCTGAGCTCAGTAAAAACACTGTAACTTAGTGTCTCTCACCACTACTGCCCAGCATCTAAGCAAAAGCATTCTCTCAGTTCTAATTTGCTTTTTCACTTTTATGTTGCCTGCTCTTTGTTGGTCATGTGTAAGCAATTTTTTCTGTTGCTTTTTCTAGGAGGTTAAGTAATTAATTTGGAGGAGAATGGGAAGCTGTGATCTCACCTCACTTTGAAAGGCTGTTTCCTGAGATTTCTGCAGCATGCTTCTTCCTCCTCTGAAATTTCTTATACTGAACTCTTGCATGAGGAGTTGATATTCTTGACATAAATGCCCCAGCTGGGATCTCTTTTTGCTTGTGAAGCATCCTATGGAATATTATACTCCTAAAGGGACTTTAACAATGATAGAGTGAGGCAGGATGAAATATTGGACTGTTTTGTTTCACAGCTCGTTTTCTTTAATGACTGAACCCTGTCTACTCGTACCCTGCTATGATGGGTGTCAAAGTTTGCTAACACAAACAGGCTTTCACAAAGCCTGAAAATTTCAGATTATGCTTAATGGATCAGTGCTTAGAGGATGCAGCCCTGAAGTTCCTGAAATGTCTGGATCTTCTGAATGTCACTACATGAAATAGTGACCCCCATAACTGGTAGAAACTTGTCATCTAAAATCTGGATTTATTTAAAATGTAGTTGATCCCTCAGATATAAATTCAGTACCATTAATCATTTTCATCTATGACTTTGAATAGCTTCTCTAGTCTGTCTCTGCTGTTGTCAGTCTGACAGGTTTGTTCCTTACAGGGTTAATTAAGAATACACTCTGGTTCCTACACACGGGATCTGCACATTAAAATCAATGTGGAGTTCTACCTACACTTTTCGTTCACAGAAAGGAAACTAAGACCCTGCACTATGAGAACAGTTTCTGCATTTATGCTCTGTAGCAGATGCCAGTAATGAGGTGGGGAGGAAGAATCATCCATCCATTCTTTTAAATTGAGCAGATATTTTCTTTCCTATTTTTCTAATTTATATACCTTGCCCTTCAGTGTTTTTATTATCATTTTCTCATTCCTTCCTCCCTGTTTTCTTTTTCCCTTAAATATGGATCCCAGTCTGCACTGCTGTTTGCTCTTCTTAAGTCATGGTGTAGTTTTCACCCTTAGTCACATGAAGAATATCTGTTTCCAGTATTTCCAGCCCTGAAATAAATGCCTGTAATCATTAAAGGTGCCAGAAAATTCCAGTGCTGTTTTTTTTTTCTCGTATTTTTATTTTTAATCTGGAACCAGTGCATCTTGAAGCTTTCTCAATTTCTTTGTTATTTGTTTAGCATGAATACTTTTCTGAGAGTGATACTAGGTACAAGCACCTTGCTTTTTTTTTTTTTTTTTTTAAGATTTCTCTTTTCCATCTCTAATGTGGATTTTTATGCACCAGAAATGATTGTAAAGCAGCCTTTTCCTCAACCCATGTTTCTCAATAAATCTTCCCTTCCCATGTTCTTTGTCTTGTCACAGTAAACATTCAACAGTTCCAAATAATGTTGTAATTAAAATTTCCTCAAGGAGTAGTTGTTACGGATACTGTTAAGTATACTGAGAACTGTCGGGGGGTTACTGGGAAAGAGGAAATCTAGGAATTAGAAGCAATAGAAGGTAATAACCTGGCCCGCCGCCCCCAGGAGGGCGGGTCCTTGTGACGCGGCCCGGCGGAGCGCTGCAATGGAGCATCCCCGGAGCATCCCCGGAGAAAGGCGGCTCCGCGGGGCTGCCCCGCGTCCGGGACACCCGGTCGCTCCCACCGAGCATCCGTTCGTATTCCGCGCCTGGCAGTGCCGGCCGGGCTCCTTGGCTTGCCGGGATGGCAGTCTCTGTGTGCTGGGGTGTTCTCTGCTTGCTCTGTCTGGCAGCCTCATAGGGACTGGCAGATCAGAGAGGAACTCCCCCTTCTCCTCCCTTCCCCACAGCCCTTCAGCAGCTATTGCCTGTACTAAAGTGAGGCTCTGCAGGCACTCTTAGCCATGTACACATGTACATTTACTTTATAGCATGTTTCTTTTTGCGAAAAAAGTAATGAAAATTTGGTAAAAAATAACGTATTTTTTTCTGCTCAGCCATTTAATTCCTTAATGCCTCAGATTTTATTTTTTTTTTATATCATTTAGTCCAACCCATCCACGTAATAAATTTGGCCTGTGTTTTTGCTCCTCATAAATGAAAAGTAAAGCATGGTGGAGCAGGAGTCTCTATTGTGAGTATACAGTCAGGGAATTCAGAGAATCTCTTTGGAAAATAGATGCTGGCTCACCTAAGCTAGAAACCATGGCTTTGCTTCAACACACTATTGCAACAATGTCACTGCTGCTGGCATTGCCTGCTATTGGGCAGGAGTCTGCCCAATAACTCTTTAAAATGCATAAAATCGGATTGGAGGGAAATGAGAAAATTACCCAGTGTTATCCTGGCAAGCCCTGGAAAGTCCGACAAACAAAAGTAGGGAACGTCTAGAGTGAGCTAATGAAAAGATGAAGCTTAAAAAACATTTATAACAGGGAAAAGCACAGAATGGCCTCTCAAGTGATGTGAAGGCCTCTTGTATTTTAATACCTCATTAGGAAGCTGCATGGGAACGAGGCACCTAAATATCTTAAAATATGGTCCCAAACAACTAAGATTTTAAGCTGTCTGAAAAGGGAAGTGATCTTCTGTTTCAGAATGTGAAAATGTGAGATGAACAGTTACTTTGCACTCCATGTGTTTAGGATTTGTCTCATCAATCACAAACCTAGGAAATAATAGTAAAGATTTGTATTCTGTACAGCTCTGTACTGGTTTATTCTGAGAAATACAGAATGAGAAGGGATGTTAGAGGTCCTACTTTATGAATTACATGTCTTGTAAGTGGAAGTTGTATCCCGTGAAGTGTTTGGCTCTGAACATGTGTAGCGCTCTATGAAACGATCCCAATGCTTGATGGGTGGGTACGTATGTGTCCCTTGTGAAATCAAGCCACATCCTAGTTCAGTCTGGAAAAGCTCAGAGGCTGGGGCAGAAGCATTCAAGGTGTACAGAAATACTCTTTCCTGGTGCAGATATTTCAATCTTTTGTTCCTTTAAAAAGACAAACTCAAGCTTTTTCATTCAATCTTAGGCATGACAAATTTGAAGTTTTAGAAGAAAACTGCATTTGATTTATGATGCTGAGCTAAATTTTAAAAGGTGAGGAGTGAAAAAAGGCATTCCAAATTTGGAATTTTGTAATTTGGAGTTAAATTTGGAGTTAATGCTAAAAAAATTCAGTATCTAAACAAAATTATAAGTAGCTAAGAATAGGAATTCAGAAACTACTCTGCCCTCTCAGTACATTGCTACCATGACACTACAGGAATTTATTGCTGCAGAACATTCCCTTCTAGAACTCTCTAAATATTTTAAGGAATTTCAATTACATATTGCAGGGGAACATCTTTAAAAGTGTTCAGGTTTGCTAGCTCTACGGACCTTAGAGGAATCCATATGCAGAAAAGCAAACAAACCCAGTGAGATATGTACACTGTTTAATTGAAATACTAGGGTTTGGCACATGCTTTTTCTTACTATGACTTATTAAGGAAAAAATCCCTGCATAAAATCCCATAAGTGTACAGATAGATATTTTTTTCTCTTCTGAGCTTTGTACAAGTGGCTTGTATTGTCACAAAAAAAAAGTCATGGACTTGGGTGTATGTTTTTTTCTTTTCTTATGTTAATGATTTATGGACTGTGTTGCACCATTTATATGATCAGCAGTTAGTGAAATGCTCATCGTCCTGAGAAATGTTGAATTCAGTATGAGAGGGGAGTAATAGATTCCCTATCTTCATCTCAGTAATCAGTTGTTATGATAGATGCTCAATTGCTGTGGATGCAGGCAGGCAGGAGAGCTGCTTGTGAAGAGAATTGCCACTCTCAGTGCCAGTCAGAACTTGCTGGCTCTCAAGTTTCATATGGAAACACACATTTTTGCTACACAAGTGTATGGAGTTTCCAGGCTGTTACAATTACACAGTAGGTATTTTCAACACAACACAGCTCTCCTCCTTGCTCTTCGTGTGAATCTTTAATGATTTCAGAGAGTATGATTAAGAAAGGGAGGAAGGCTTGGATGCTTCAGTAACTTGATAAGGGCTCAGTCATAGCTGTCAGTCCTGTACTGCCTTTTTCTGCAGTGCAATGCATGGTACTTCAGAGCAAATTAATGCTATGTAAAGCACAGCATTCAAAATTTTAGTTTGGGAGGTAGTAAATAGTGTCTCTGTTTTCTAACTGGCATTTACTTGGGAGAGGGACTTTTCAGGTGATGTTCTTCACTTCACTTTGATGGTGGACTCTGCTTTTGCCTGCTTTGCGAAGCTGCACAATATAAGTAGGGTCAATCTTTAGAAATAGATATTTGCTTCCTTTCAAAGCCTAAACTGAGCCTACTGCTGGTAGATTAAGGTTGTAAGGAGTTGTGAGAGGGTTAAGCCTCTACCATGATGATAAGTAACAGAGCCCTTTTTGGGAGTAATGCTGAAGTCTTGGTGCATCAGGAAAGACGTGCTCATTCCTTGGATTTCTCTCATATCAGGAATCAGCACTGCAAAGGAAGGAAGATCCTGGGCATGATTCTGAGCCTTGTGGACTAGACTTGGCTATACAACTCAGTGAAGTACTCCATCTCTGCTTGAACTATCCTAGCTTCTTCCAGTGAGTACATCGCGGGATATGCACTGCAGGAGCTAATGAGGAGCTATGCCTGTCTCTTACATAGGTAAGAACTGTTCCAAGTTTTGATCTTGCTGGCATCAGTGCTCTCCTAGAATCAACCAGCAAAGTAAATGTAGCTGAGAGCAGTGTGGCAATATATTTTTTTACAATCTCTTGTATTTGTGGTCTCAGTGGTGGGACCCGACAGTATCAGTGCCCTAACTCAGAACATCTGTCACCAGGCACTCAGCTCACCAGCCCAGCCTGGGCTATATGGTACTAATTAATTCTAAAAAAGGCTAGGTGGATTTCAGGTATGATATTATTGATACTGAGGTAACTGAGTGACATACCAAATGAATTTCAAATTGCTAGCTCTGTGGTGAGCATAAAGGACTCTGGGTTGTTCTTGCTTAAATACTCTCTTTATATATTCCCTTGGCTGCAACTAAACAGCAGAATATTTACCTTCTTGATTGTTGTTTGTAAATCTAGGCTCGTCCCTCCTCCATCCTCTGAATCTTCCTTAGATGCCAAGAGGAAAAAATAGCATACAAGAAAGTGGTTGTAAAGTATTTCTTTTCTGTTCTGCCGCTCAGTGTGGAGCTTTTTGTGGCACTCAGGGGTGCAGTAGGGCTTGAACAGTCCAGACAATGTGCCAAGGCATATTCCTGTAGGACATCGCTAGAGATCCCTGCTCGTAAACCCTGCCTGCAGAGCCGTAACTGGAGAGGGAAAGAGAGAGAGGGAAAGAGAAAGAGAAAGAGTTGAAACGGGGAGGACACCGAGGTGTGATTAAGGACTTACAGAGAAGACAGAGACAGAAAACTGGGAGAGAGAACATAGTGAACAGATTGGTAAATGGAGAGCAACCACTCAGAGCCAGGCTGAAGACAAAGGGGCTGAAACAGAGAGTAAAGGAAAAAAGGTAATTGCAATTTTGGGGTATTATATTAAGATGAAAAGCTGGGCCAGTCCCAACCAGCTATGAGGAAAGTCCAAGAGCTGGCCGGAAATCAGGAGGCAGAGGCTATGAAAAAAGGGAGAGGTGTTAGAAAGGAAGGTTGGCCTTGAGAGCAATAAAATGTGCTGTGCTTTGTGCAGGATTGAAAATTGGCTGAGAAGGTGCATTTGGTTGTGGACAAAATGCTCAGAAATCTACAGGGAGAGATGGAAAAGGCCTTTTTCAAAGAGGTATTGTGAAGAGCTTTGCATAGGGAGAATTTTTAACAAAGTAAAAAGGGTGGTGACTTCATTTAAAAGTGCTTGACGCTTACAACAGTTTAATCTCAGGCCACTTGCCTGGGTATCTAAACACAGATTTAAGGGCACAGCTTTACATGTGTGAAAGAAAAAGAAGTGGAGTGGAGGGCTTGGTCTACCTTCTTTGCTGGTGTAAATGTCTGGAAACCAGACTTACCTGGATGTCAGAAGGCACAGATTACTGCTGTTATAGTAGCTTGTTAGCAACTCAGATTTTCACTCTTGAAACCAGGAGAGTCTGAGATAATGGAAAGAGAAGTCAGTGGAGCTCTTGCAAGCCTTGCTAGAGCAGAATCTTCCTGGATGTTTTTAGCTATGAATTGGCTTCATCTTGGTTTCTAATGAGTGATTTGGAAGCTGGTGCCCATTTGTGAGAAGCACTTTTATACTGATAATATTGTCATGTGTTGTTAGTCTCATAATTCATTTCTGTGTTTGGCTAGGTATTCTCAAGCATGTACAGCCTAAAATTGAACATAAATTCCATACCACCTATGGTGTTAAATACCAATGTTAATGCAGATTTTTATTGTATTTGGCTGTGACTGAACAGAAACTAATGAATACAGGCAGCATTAAGAGACTCTAGAATTTCAGCCAGTCCCCCCATTCTGGCTAGGGACATCATGAGAAACTGGAATTGGGATAGGTGAATACGGCTGCTTAAGGGAGTTCGAGGGTTCCTTTTCTTCCCTTCTTCAATTCGTTGAAACTTTCATTAAATTATGGATAAACTCTCAATAAGAACAAAAGAGTAAAAGAATGACAGCTGGATTTTTAGACTCTAATGACCTAAAAAATTGTTTTGCAGACATAAAGAAACATAAAGGATTGAAATGTATGACTGTAAACATGCAGACATTATACTGTCTTCTTTCAGATTCAGCTTCTGATATTCACGTTCATGAATAGCCCATTTCAGTGACATTACTGGGACAAAATCCCAGTGGGTGTAATTCCTGTAACTTCACTAACATCAGTTAAAGTCAGCATCTCTACACGGATTTGAATTTGCTTGATGAATTTTGTGAAGTTTGTGTTATACATGCAACAAGATGTGTCTGCTGTCACTGTATGGGTGTTTATTGGAATCTGGAGGCAAGTTCTGTCAGCTGTGTGTGGAGAAGGCTGCAAAGGGCAAACAGAGTAGAGCTTGACCAAGCAGCAAAGGACGCTATGAGGTGTCCTCTGTGGGGAGGAGTGGAGACAGAATTTGTGAGTAGAGAGCATTGCAGAACAGCAGCTAAGGACTTCCAAGGAACAGATACTCAGGAAAGCACTGGGTGCCTAAAAGCAGTTCAGCAAATACCCTTCTATGAATTTGAAAGGGACTGTGAGCACCAGACAAGTAGCTTTATTTAATATGGCTTGTTCAGCAGACTAACATTAAGCTAAGTGAGGGAGTAAGAAATAGCTAACAAACTGCTGCAAAAATAAGAGGTTTATTACAGTTGGAAAGCATGAAATTGCAGCTACAGTATTAGTTTTCTATGAGGGGCCAAAACAAAGGGGGAACACTTGAAATGCATAGATTTAAAATTTAGGAGTTGCACGGGTAATTTGGAATCCTTCCTTCAGAACCAGATTGTAATGGACATCAGAGATCCAAACTGTGAACAGAGATGTTTGAATAGCTGAGTTAATCTTAGAAAAACAGTAAGAATGAAGGAGGCCACAGCACAGAGGCAGACCAGACTGCAGATGCTGGAAGGAAAACCAAGGTGATGATCCCCTGAATCGGGGCCACAACCTATCACAAGCCCGTGGGAGCACAGGAGGCAGAGCAGAACTGATGACTCCAAGGGGAAATGTGCCAACATGCACAGAGCTCTCTTTAAATGCTGCCCTAGCACACCATGCTATCTGCATGTGATGGCTTTCAGCAGGCTGTGTGAAATGATTTGGTAGCCTTAGCTGAGTCCCACCACAGAAATGCCAAGCTTCTTAAGCTGCTTAACAGGCTTGGCGAAGAGGATAATGATTAACCGTTTATTAAAGTCAGCCCTCCAGGTCAGAATGAGGGATATTGGTAGTGAGAAAGCTCGTGCTGCTCTTGCCTTCCCAGTGCCTTTTATGCAGATAGAGGACTTTAGCCTCTGGGGATACAGTCAGTGGTATTAAATTTACTTAAAAGTATGAAGTGCCTTCATTTCAGTGCTGAATACCACTGTGGGCCATTGTAAACTTCCCCTGTGCAGTCTGAATCTCCTTAAAGGCAGACATGCACTGGTTTCTCAGAAAAGCTCTACTGAGAGCATGCAGTGTACATGTCAACTTAATTAAATGAATTTGTTTAAAATATAATCAGTGGTGTGTGAAATTATATAATTATTCCATAAATACACGTTGTTAATTAATTAATATTTTAATTAAAGGGTAATTGGAAACTCATTGCATTACTACCTTTTTTGAAGGACATGAATGTGTCTTTACTTCATATTCACTGATTAGACCAAAAACCCCTTTTTTTAAAAGAAGGTATTGAACTAGAAGCCCAGGAGATTTAAAAAAAAAAAAAAAGGAAAAGAAAAAAATGGCACACTATGACAGCTATGTCCCAGTTTGCCATAGGAAGGAATTTGGCTGCCCTTTAAAATCTTTGCTTTCAATCAGCCTTCAGTTTTTCTAATATCCTTCATGTCTCTTATTCGGGGAGAGTGATTGTCTCTCTGGGAATTTTGCCTTGACATGTCTCTCTGGAAACAGAACTTGGAACAAAGTGCTGTGGACTAGTTGGTTGTGAGAGGTTGATATTAGCAGTGTGTCAGAGCTAGACATAAATCTGTCTTTTCCCCTCATAATAATTTTCCTCCTTCAGTTTACCTGTTTATTTTGAAGACTATCCATATTAACAAACCCAGACTCTCTGTTACTCACTGACATAACAGCATACCAATCCCCAGACCACTTTTTGTAACTGCTGGTGTGGAATAAATGAAAAGAAATGACTGGAAACCAAGAGAGAAATTACTGTGGCCGTTATCTTGCCCCTGGAAATTCATATATAATTCATACTGAAGCCAAAAGGCTAGGAAGGGCAAATTTGAGGCCTGCCTATGAAAAATTATCAAGGGCTCACAAGTTAAGGCCCTAATTTTGCAAACTTGCACAATTAAATGCGAATGTCTTCTGTGAAGGCAGTGGAAGGGGTGCTGCTTGCAGGTCTAAACTGAGCTTGTGCTCTTGTTTGAAGCTTTGGGATGTAGACAAATATGAACCAGGGAATTCTGGACAGTAGATAGTTATTCTGCATGTTTTTGATCTTCTGCTTCTGGCAAAATTAAACTGGTAATTTTCTGGAGCTGTTAACCACTCTGCAGCTGCCCTCTGCTCCTGGATGCATCTAGAGCTAGTAAGTGTTGTTTGACTGTGACTGGTCTAAAATGGTGGTTTTTGATTTCTAACCTGTCCTGCAGTACATACCCACTGCAGACGTAGAAGGTCCTAAGAGAAATCATATCATCACAGTGACAGCACTTTAGTGTGTGACATAAGAGGATTATATGAGCCTGGCATAGAAAGAACAAGGAATACCAGAACTAGCAGAGGGACGAGAAAAATCTAAGTCACTCAGGAGTAGATTACAGCACGTTTAGGAATGGCAAAAAACCCAGTGTGCTTCTGTTTTGCACAGGAAAACTTACACAGCTTTTCAATGATTCATAGATTTTTAAAAAAAGCTCTGAAATTTAAAATATTTTTTTTAATTCTCAACTGCAAAACTGAGCTTACTGTGTTGTATTCTCACAGAAAAGCTACCCTTATTTGTCTTTAAATCCAACAGTGAATCACAAGGCATGCCTGACTTATTCATGTGTGACATGTCAGGTGCATGAGAGTTTACATCACATGCTATGCCGATGCATAAAATTTTTAAGCCTGTCCTTGACAACTGAACAATTCAGCAACCTGGACACAAGCTGCAAGGATCAGAAAGTAGGACAAAACTACAACTGTTTATACAGCTTTGCACAATGCCATGGCAATGCCTTTTGCAAGAAGAAATATTTACTGAGAGTAAACACAGTTTAGAATGAGATTTAGTGTCTGTGTCTTCTCTGCAGAGACCCACACACAGAATGCTGGGTTTAATGCTGCTTGAAGAGCGTGAGCTTTTTCATTGGTGAATCTTCTGTTTTTCAAAGGTACAGGAACATTTGGGGTAAGAGAAAGTGTCCATGACATGAAGAAATACTTGAATAAGCAAAAGGAAAATTTAATGTAAGTTCTGCTTCTCTTTTTTTTTTTGCCATACCGCAGATTGTTTGACAAGAGTGATGCCAATTAGTGCCAACGATAGCATAGTTTATGATACTGACATCTGTCCAAGAGAAACTGGCCCAAAAACATCAAACTTATTTTGCAGATGTCACTGAATAATCATTAGGTGGTGATAATTTTCAGTTGCCCAGTGGGGAAAGGTTCCAGCATATTAAATGGTTGAAGTTTCTGAATTTCAAAAACATTGCAGCGAGAATTTTCACTTGAGACAGCAGGCTGAGGGTTTGCAATCCATCTTTTGCTGCCTTGCAAAGCATAGGAGGAGAGGGAATGGTCTTTTCAGCAAGGCTGAAGAAAGTCTGAAATATTTGTAGGGTTCTGTGTTCTGACTGGATTTACAGGTCCAAATTTATCTTGGGGCTAGTTACACTGGCATCTCTGAAGGTGTGTTTGTTTATCTCCACGCTGAATTTTCATCAACAAAAAATAATCATTGAGTAATGGACATTTTATTACACTCAGGAACTAGGTAAATGTTGGGGTGATTTTAGCTATTACCTGTTTCACATATTTTTATACCATCTGCAAACATTCAAACTTGCAAAACTGAAAACACAAACATCCATTTATAAGGAGTCACCTAAATAAATGGCTTGATTTTTTTTCTTGTCCCAGGAATGTTGTCAACAGACAGGGCTCAGTGGGAGCTGTAGCCATACAGCAGCCCTGGTCATTAAGCTTCCCATTTAAGTGAATAAAAACAAAGTTGGGTGTTGCTGGACATTCATGTGACTTGAATTTAGAGATCCAAGGATATCCTAAGTTTTACTGGGGGCTGTATATCTTTATATATCCTTTTGGGTTTTTTTGTTTAACTCCAGAATTATCTCCCTAAGAGAGACCATCTCTCACAATTTCCAGACAAAGCCTTAAATTTGGAAGGGACAAGTCTGTGCAATACTGGTATCAGACTCAAACTAAGAGATCGGTCTGCATAAATCTAAGCTGCTCTTTTGTGTACTTCTAGATTCCTCAGCCTCTTCCTGGGAGTGATAAAGGGATTGGGATTCCTTTCTGTGTAAATCCAGGAGAAGGACAAAGCCTTGAGGAAAAATCTTGTCTCTTCTTACACACCAGTGTAGAATTTACACCTCCTTACACATCCGCTCTGAAATTAATCCTTTTGGTCTAACCGAATCTGAAATAGTCTAACTTGGAATAATTTACATGGATGAGGGTCTGAAAGAGATGTGTAGCAAGAAAGACAGCAATCAGAAGGATATAAGAAAATAGAAACTAAAGTAAGGGGTAGCTTGTTTATAATTCAAATTCACTTAGATTTGTATGTGAATTTGGCACCTACTCTGTGAGGGAGAAAGCAAGCCCTCGTTATTTCCTGTTGCTAGATGAGACAGTTGTAACAATATCAATATTTTTAAATTCATATGTACCTGGCTTTAGAAGGGAATTATGAAATAGATATGATTCTTCTTTTATTTTTGGGTTGCGTGCTGGGAAAACAATATAGATATGAACAGAAATCATTACTGCCTGTTAAAACAAATTAGGAAACATGCTTTCAAATCTTAATATAATTTCTAGAGGAAGGAGCCTCTTGACTTGAATGGTAAAGGTCTGAAAATGGTCAGACAGAGTCATAGAGCTAAGTGGGGATCCCAATTACAGATTAGCAGTAATGCAAATGTTGCTGCAGAGGGACCACTCAGCTTCTGCAGCTCAGGAGCTGTATCTGTGCCTAGTGCGCAGGCATAGAAAACCTCCCTTTCATTATTGTTTTTAATTATCTGCACTGACAGAGCTGGAATACCTGCTGCAGACTGAGGCCCTTTGTACAAACCCATCAGCAGAGACTATGCAGCCAAAGCCCATATTTTTTGCCTTCTGCAGGTCTTTCAGCTAAATTTTGCTTTCATGCAGGTATGCCTTTCTTCCATTTACTCCTTATCTTCACTGGCTGTTTCCCCTGATCCACTGAACATACACAACACATGCAGCTTTATGTGATGACACCGAGTTTTGGCTATCCAGCTGTGGTCCTGAAGTTCTCATGTGCAACTGTAAGACTCTTGTGTTACTGTGAGGAAGTGAGGGTGCCCAGCACAAGGGTGGCCTTGGGGCACAGATGCCTTGGTGATGAGCACTGTGTGTCTAGCCTCCTCCTCCTTCATAAAGGAGCTTGCAGGTTTGGACAAAGAGCAAGAAGCTGACAAGCTCTTCATTAAACTCAGGAATGAGGTGTTAGTCTGTTCTCTAGTCTTCTCATGTGTTAGGTTCAGCATCCCCTTGTTCTTGTTGCTTATCCCTGTGTTTTTCGTATGTGCTTAGCAGGTGTGATATACCTTCAAGGGAGAGCAAAGCAACCGGGAAAACAAAGAGGAAGAGTTGGTAGACAGTCACTGAAACTAATTCCGTCTGAGGAAATACTGCCAAAGTTATATTTTGAGCTGTGTTTCCAACTAGAGGCTGCATAGTTTGAGAGCATGTGAAAACATAAAATACTTTTGATGTACCTTTGATTTGGACCTACTTGGTCACGTGTGGGACATGCTGTGCCTGTAGCACTGGGAGAATAAAAGGGACTGGCTGAGCAATCTATGTGTTCTGGGGCAGAAGAGTCCAGGCCAAAGCACGTCGAGAGGTGAGCACTGGCAAAATGAATACCCACTGAGCAGCAGTAAGGAGTGATAACTGGAACTAGTCAGAAACAGTTTGCCCAAGTTTTTGGCCTCTTGGCGGTGCTGAGCTGTTCTAACATGACAGGAAAGAGGCAGAAACAAGGTAGTTCAGCCCCTCTTCACGTGAGCACCTTTTGCCCATTGCAGGGCCCTTGCCTCTAGCTCAGTCTTGTTGTGAGGAGTCTGAGGAATGATTAATAGCAAAGGATGCAGGCAACTTCTGATGGATGCTCTTGAGGTATCAGGGCTTGTGATAATGCAGATCCTCCTTGTTCACCTTAACTGCTTTCCTGATGGCTCTGTGCCAAAGATTCATGTGGCAGCAAATTTCTACCTGTTGTAGACACATGAAGGATGACTTGTATATATGAGGGCATAAGGTACCCTTTTGTCAACAGAGAAGCAGGCAGATTCTCCGTTGACAAAAGAGAACAGAGAATACAGCCTGGAAAAAGCTGTGTGGATGAGAATGGGGGGAAACAGCAAAATTGGTTAAAGCTGGTCTGGGGAATGGGAACTGACTGCACAAATGCATCAGCAGGAAGATAGACCTTTACAAAGAGCGTGTCCATTAATAAGTGAGGAGGAGGAGGAAAGGAGTGATGAGGAAAGTCATAGCAACACTCTACTTCTTTTAAAATAAAGGAAGATTGGAAAGTAATACAGATCTCAGGAAGATAGTTCTTTGAAAGCATTGAGAGGACAGCGGAAATAAATGCAAATCATCTGGCCTACATCATGCGTATCCACATGAAGGCATGTGGATACACACAATTCTGCAACATAAAGTCACTCCAGGACAGCAATAAAGGGACAAACTTAGTGAATTGCTAATCGCTGTTCCTCAGAAATCACCAAGAGCTGTCGCAGCTCCGGAGGGCAAGGGAGGGGGAGAAAAGAAGGTGAAATTCCACCCTGAGCCTGGCAGGGCTGACCAAATAAAGCCCAGTCAATCCGGGAGCAGTCCTCTGGGAAATAACGTAGCAAGTGAATGGAGCAAAGAAAAATCTTTCAGAAAAAAAGGATTTGATGCATGGTGGCGGGGGGCCTGGTGCAGCTCTTCTCAAGGTGATAGGAGCAGTGCAAAGTGAATTCCTGTAAGTTAAGCTTTGAACCCTGTGTTGTGATTTGGGTCTCCATGTTGTTCTCCGGGCAATCCAGAAGGGCAGTGTAGGGGAAAGCTTTACATGGATATACCCACAAGATACTTATAGATTTTGTTGTGGGAAGGGAGTCCAGCAAAGGGAAGGCAAATTCTATTTGGAAGTTAATAAGATGTTTAAGCATTTATAGTACTAAATATCATAATGATATACACTGTGTAAACTCGGTGTATACACAGTGTATACCGGTAACACTGTGCCATTTAGGATCTAAATAAATGCAGGAAAAAAGGGAACACAATTCAAGGGACAAAAGTGGTAAGGGTTTAAAATGTATTTTAATTTCCTACTGCAGTTAGCCCATTTTTCAAATGCTTGTCTGATATTGTTTCATTCCAAATCATTTGCTTTACACAGCAAGGGCTGTGTTTTCAATTGAAGTCTTCCTCTAAATAATCCACAGTTTCTGCCCTGAACTGCAGAAACCTCACCATCTTAAAAACTGCCAAGATCTGGGATGTCTCTGCAGGGCATTTAAGCTTTGTCAAGGTTTTGCCAAAATTTTTTACTGAAATGCTGACTTATGGCTATCTGTGACTGAGAATACATTTATGGCTAGACCTATACCACAGTAAGAGTTGGATTATGTCTGGAAATAGGTGTCAGGTTTGGTTTTAGTCAGGTTTCGTTTTAAGCTGGATCCAGTTTTGGAACAGGATTTGGTTTTATTTGTACCATTGCATGCATGCTGGTCCCAGGGAGAGGGATCAAGAAGGCACCTTGGAGGGGACAGGGTATTATTGCTCCAATGGCAGCAGCAAGGACCCCCAGTTACCACTGTGTGAAGTGCTTTCAGGATTTATCATGTTGATGAGTCAGGCAGGCCAGACAAAAATTTCAGTTTGCTTGTCTTCCACTTTTGGCTCTTGCAGGGTTTTAGCATTTTATTCTTTTCTGGGAAGCAAGGGGATGTCGGGAAAAAGGAAGGGGAGCTGGGCTTTTTTAGGCATTTTAAAAATTTTTGTCCATTAGTGTGGCTCTGAATGGCTGCGATTCAAATGCAGTGATACAGCAAATGTAACAAAGAAAAAGATACCAGGAAAGCTGGATAGCTGGAAAATAATAGTGAGGTAAGTAATAAAAATGAGGATCAGATTGGAAAAAGAATGCAAAATACTTGATGTGAGGATGGAGTGCTTGGGAAGAGTGGAAAAGCACAGAGAGCTCAGAGATTTCTAGCAGGTGTTGAGCCTGATGCACACATCCTTTGCACAACAGCGAGTGGCTAGGCAGGGAGAATACAAAGAAGCATGACTGACATAAGCACAGTCACCATGCCAATGAGCACAAGTGGTTGTATATATTAATAGGCCAGAGGGAAGAAGCAAATGCAACAGGAGTGCTAGCTACTGAAGGTAAGCTCTATCATCAGAAATATGTGGAAGTAGGGTGAGAAATTGACATCTGATTGCACTGCTTGCTCTCTCTGGGGAAAGAGGGCTGTTCAGGCTTTTTGGAAATGTGCCTCTCAAAGACAGCCCAGGTATTCTGAGGTTGGAGCAGGGGATGGTGATGGGGGGACTAGGTAACATGCAGCTAACAGTGCAAAATTACTCAGCAGAGCTGAGCCTCTGCAGCAGCTGGGGACAGATGTTATATCATCAGGCTGGGGTTAGAGAGCAGCCTGCAGCCAATGACTCCAGAGCTCCAGCTGCTCTCCAGGGCACCATAGCAGGGAGCTATCCCCTGCCCTTGGTGAACAAAACTGGGCTGCTGTGGCCCTTGGAGGGGCTGAGCCCAGACAACCAGTCTCAGCTCATATGACACAGCTCAGGCTTCCAAACTTCCTACTTTGTGATTTCCCCTATTTCTAAAACATAGGAACTGATAGGAATGCACTCCCTATTTCCAGTCCTGATCTGAATGCCTTGGTACCCTTCCCCATCTCTCTGGCAGTGTAGCTGTTCTCTCTCTGTGGATTATCCTGTCACCCTCTCAGTGAGGTAGTCACTGAGCGCAGTAAACATGCAAATGGCCTGGAATGTTTTAACACTGGGGACAGCTATTCTCCTTGCTGATTAACAGCTGTGCCTCCACTGGCACATTGGCCTTCATGGTATGAGGGTGAATGGATATGTAGATAAACAGTGGAGCTTTCATAAATGTTTTTTGGGAGCTATTGGTGTCTCTGTGTATGTATCCACACATGGACTTCTTGCTCCACGTGGGAGACCACTTTGCTCTCTGAATGCAGGTAGATTCTGCTTTAACCATGGCTCTTCATTTATTGCTGTGGCTTCTCATCACTTCCCTCTGGCATTAGAGCCGCCTTCCACAGAATTTGCTCTTGGTCAGTAAGCAGATCCCCAGTTTTGTGCTGCATGCCTGTGCCATTTCTTTGCTTTGTGAAATACTGGCAAGCCATTTGCCTATTGAGTTTGTATTTGAAGCATCTCACCTAATTTAATCTTTTTTATTCAGTCCTTCTACCTGCCAGTGGCTGCTCCTGGTTGAGAAACATCCGCCTTGTACATTTTTTTCCCCCAGTCAGGTTTCCTGCCCTTTCATTTCCCTGCAAAAGGCTCTCTGTTGTGTTTGCACACATATTGCATAGCACCTGGCAGTTGTAGCAAATCTGACTGGTGCAAATGTGAGAACAAAATAGTTTCTAGAGATGTTTAAGAGCAAACCCAGCAATTTTGTCCACTTCTAATATTTGTGTTTCTTTGAGGGAAGTCCTTTCTTTTGTTGCAAATGCCTGAAGACGTCTTTGGCTGTATTTTTTTTGTTCATTTTTAGCAGGTTTCTACAGGTCTTTGTGATTCTTATCTTCATTCTCTTTTCCTTGTAGAGGTGGATAAGGAAAACTTGCAGGAATGTGTTAAAATGCATGCAAAAAAAAAAGTTGTGATATATGCTAGCATAATAGCAAGTAGTGAAGAGGGAATTTAGTAGGCTGGAGAAGTTTTCTAAAGCCCTACTCAACATTTAATTTTATGATTCTTAATGACAAATGGTGATTGTGAATATTCATGAATTTTTCCCTGGGTTAATGTCATAACCTTTGCAGTAAAAAGGCTGTTTTCACCGATAATAAGTACCTTTCAATTTATTTATGCTTGTTTTTTGGTTTTTTTTACAGAAATAGACTCCAAATTAACATTCAAAATGCAGGAAAGTAATTTTGCATGTTTGTTTGCTGAGGGGAAGGGAAAAAGTATTTTATAAGTCTTCTCATGTTGTGTCTTTATTGAGACAATGCAGTTCTTTACTTTCAAACTCTTGAATTTTTATCTCAGCATTATTAGAATGCTGGAAAAGATGTCTCAATTCAGCTTTACTGAAGAGACAACTCAGCATGTAGTATGAAGAATTTGTCTTTTTAAGCATGAAGAATTTGCCTTTGTTTTTTTTCCCAGTTATTTTAAGCATTCATTTCATATTTGATCAGTAATTACCTTATATCCTTTCCCCTGGACAGTATTCCCTCTTCTCCTTCCTTTTTCCTGCCTATGATTGTGTTTGGTGCCTTGCAGTCATTATGTCTTACTCTGTTGCACTGAACTCAATGTGGCCTTTATCTGTCCATAAGCCTAATTTATTCAAATAATTTTAAATTTGCTTGCTCTGTGCACGATTTTACACTTACGTGCCATCAGCAAAAAAATTCCACTTTAAAAATTATATCCCTTGCAGGCCATTTATATAAAAGTTGAATAAAAATTGGTAGGGTGCTTAAATTTGGGAGTACTGCCTTGTTCCTGTCCCTCTAGTTACCCTGAACTGTGCTGTTTTGCTGACACCTTGCTTCTTGTCCCACAGATAATTTTGAAGGCATTTGCTGTTGTGCTTTTTCTGTGCTCTGCTTTACTGATTCTGCAGAACAATCTCTCTAAGTCGGGTTCAGCACCAAATGAATCTCTTCCATCTGGATAAATTATGCCCATCACTTCACTTTTGACTCTCTGTTGAGAAAGGTATTGAGAGCACTTGAAGCACATTTGACAGACATGACATGGATCCGGCTGCCTCTCCTTCCCCGGCCAGCCATTTCTACATGTTACATAACTCCATCCCATATTAATATTTCCAATATCCGTTCTGTGGCCGCAGCTGGGATTACTAGTGAATGGACTCCTAAATCCTCCCTTGACTTAAAAAAGAAAAAATCTTTTTTGTTTTGTTTGGAGTAGTTGGAGTAGTTACTTTCTAGGCACCTCCAGATATGCCACGCTCAGGAAGCTATCAAGCAGTATTACTAAAGGTTTGCCAATTTCCCTTGCTATTTCCTTCCAAATTCAGAGATGCAGTTAATCTAAGTCTCAGGTCCTGTCAACTTTTAATAGTTTTAATTAACTAACTACCTGTCCAGATCAGATGATAAAGCATTTTAACATTTCATTTTTTCCCCTCATGAAAATGGATCCCTCTTTCCAGGATGTGACCTTCAACTTCTTCTGTAAATACTCAGGCATAGGATATTAATTCAGGCTCAGTGCAGCATCAGTCTCATCTGTCATTGACTTCTCACTCATTCTGTTTCATGGCCTCACTGATTCCACCCCTGGTCATCTGCTTTTCATATATCAGATGAAAGATCTCCGTTGAGTTTTTTCTTCACATCCTTGCCATTTTTTAAAAAGCATTTGCTACTCCAGCGTTTCCTGCCAGTGTTTATAATTGCTCCATTTTGAATGCAATGTCATTGGCAGACTTGCTAAGTAATATAATAACAGTGCAATAGAGGAAACTGAAACTGTAGTTGGGGCCTGGGTGGCAAACTGCTCTGGGTCTGGATATATTGAAGTGGAACCAGCGCTACTTTTACAGGGTGTGGTGCAAGACCAGAATCTGGCCTTGTGTGTGAAATAGCTCATAAATTACCCGAGGCTTTTTAGCACGGCATAGTGGTGATGCTGCCTTGTGTTAAGGGCTCTAAACAATGTTTTGTAGGGTAATCACATAGAAACATGAAACTTGCCAGAACACCTTTTGGAAGAAAACTTATATTTCCTCATGAGGAAAAATATCTGACCTGGTTCTGAAGTAAATCCCTTTTTCTTCCTAGAAGGTTATAAGTGCTGTATGTCTATGCGAGGGTTTTTTTGTGACATGTCCGTACGCTTTTGTGTTTGATTACATGGCTGCGTTTGATTTACTGTGTTGCATTTCATCCCGCTGTCATTACAAGCTCAAGTCCCCTTCTGATAAACTTCTTCCTTTCATGCATGAGTATGTTCCACACCGGAGACCTGCTGGGATGTTCCCCATATGAAGGGAGGGCACAGAGGGAGTTGCCTTTGGAGGGATGTTTCTGGTGTGCAACTGAGCTGACTCCTGACAGGTCTGTGACCCGGAAAGCACCTTTGAGAGGCAGCTTAAACATAAACAGGCCCCCAAGCCTGCAGGCATTGCTCACCTGCTTTTGCAGATTATTAAGAAGATCAAGAGAGGGCAGAGGTGATGTAAAACGACCATAGTTTATCTATGAGGTCTCTGTAGCCTGCTTGAGAGACAGCAGATTTGCCAGTGGGTTGTGGAAGGCACACTGCTCGTACCAGAACTTTGCACGGGAGCAGAGCTGTGTAGAGGGGTGACGGGGTTTTTTTGTAAGACCAACTATTGCTGCAGTGGGGATGTGTAGCTGTGGCAGCCTGTACTTCTGCTCTCTGTTTTGGAGGGTATGTACACCTTGTAGCTGGCATAGAGAATGCTGCTGCAGAAGCTCTTTTAGCTTAGCAGTCACTGCACCTTCTACCTTTCTTTTTTTGGTCTTGTACCTTAATGTCCTAAATCATATTCCCTGTATTGCTTAATACCACATCTGGCATTCTTCCCTTCCTTGTTGGTTTATGTACACATTAAATTAGAAAGCAGTCCTCTACCAGATCAAGCTTTGCTTCCTCCCCTTAATCTACTCTGAGGTCTAGATAATTAAACTCTCCCACTATTGCTGCCACGGTCTTTCACATGTTTTGCTTCTTATATTCTATGCTTCACACCTCCTTCCCAGTCAAATAGTGCACAACACATTCATTTTAGTACATCTGCAGCGTAGATATAATCTATAGTGCTCTGCTACAACCTAGTTTATCCCAGGCTTCAATTCTCAAGATGGGCCAGATTCTCTTTTGGAAACATTAGAAGTCTCTAGAGATTGAAAAGGAAGGAAGGGAGAACCAGAAATATTTCTCTGATTCTTTGTGCACAAGGCATGCTCAGCTCTAGCCAAGTCTTTAGTAATTTAAATTCAAAATTGTTCTAACTTTATTTCAAAATATAAATAAGGTGTTGTACTTCTGCACACAGTTGTTTTCCCAATTTAACTTTTTCAGTCAGCAAAAGCATAAATAATGTAAAATGTGATATTGGAGGAAAAAAATCTGGTGCTCTTTGTCATGTTCTGTAGTGGAAATACCACTAGACAGCATTAGAGATTTAAATATGTTGGTCTGTCTCAGGATATGACCTTCTTCCAATTTTTTCTGAAAACAAAATACAGAAATGCTCATTTCAGTTGTTTTCATTTTGCTTTCCATGTTCTTCTGATTTGATACCTGATCATCAAAAGTCTTTCTGCTACCAGCGTAGGTATTTTTTGTGCCTACAGGGTACTGAATATTGGTATTTATGTTTAAATTCAAGCAGTACATGGTGGTACTTTAGCACAGCACTTGCTGTTTCGTTCCCACATGGGAAGACGTACAGCTTCATTGGTAGTTTGGTTTCATGAAGGTGGGTAAGGGGCCTGTGTAAGCAATAGCAGTGTTTTGCCTTCAGATCTGATAGTATTTAGAGGCTAAAATAGCAAAAAAAAATCCCTGAGATCTGAGCATATTGTGTTTGGTCAGGATTACTGAGGAAGGCAGTACTCTGAATGTTTGTGTAGAAATGGCATTAGAAATCTCCATGTGGCAAACTTACACTGAAATCCTGGGTAAAAGAGAGATCCACACCACTGCCTGCCCATGTATCTGCCATCACCACACCCAGAAAGACTCGTGAGGGTCATGGATGTCTTCTACTACTCAGCTCAACACTGAGGTTGGACAAGTTGGCTTTTCCTTTCTTTATTTCCAACTGAAGGACCTTCTCAAGGAGGCCTTTGTTCTCCAGCAGCGACCAGCACATCAAATCACAGCCTGCATCTTTCCACCCTCTTTTGTTGCACAAGAATGCCAGCTGCCTCCATACCCCTTTTTCCCTGAGCAGGTAAGTGACTGTCGCTGTTACATTTGCCAGCCCCCCTGGGAGACTGACGAATGAAGCTGCGCTCCTGAGACCCGAACATATAATTTGCAACACGCAATTTATGTCACATCATACCTAGCTGGAGCTCTAGTGCCTGGAGTACCCAAAATACATCTACAAATAGATCATGTCATGTCAAAAATGAAATGGAAGGTGATAGTAATTGTGGACTATATAATTAGAAAGCAAGAGTGTCTAACTAATGGCAACACCTGGAATACCTGCACAAAAAGCTAATCAAAAGTCAACTTGAAATCCAAGGAAAGCCTATATATGGCTGTTTCTGCCCCTTATAAAAAACTGCTCAGAACATTGCAAATTACATTCTGATCACATTTCTGCTGGTGTGAACCACATGGAAATAAAGCCTTAAACAATAATTTGACTTTTCAAGAAGGTTACATCCATATAAATGTATGAAGCTGGACATGGTAGGTTTTTATAAATGTAGAATCTGTCTATAAAATAATGGTAATTCCAAGTCTAATAAAGTTTCCCTGATGTTATGGAGCACAAAAGTCTGTTAGAAGTACAGGGTAGGAGGAGAAGGAGGAGGGAGAAGCAGCTTTAGGGCCATGTGAAAACAAAGCCTTTCTTCTCTCCTTTTAAATATTTCTGCTGAGCCTGATTGAACACAGCATGAAAAGCTGCTGTCTTGAGATTTGAGGAAAGCAAAAGATTTCTGTTTCCACTATTACATTGAAAAGTTCTTTACTGCGTGAAAGGTCATCCCTTCTAAGCATCCTCAGACTTGTGGCTTAAGTTTTGGGGGAACAGATCTGCTGATACCGTGGAAATCTCTTATCAATAGGTACCTCTGAGTAGTCCATGTGGTCAGGAACATTAGCCCTCTGTTCTTCATATTAATTTTACATTGAACCTTAGCTTAAATATTTCGAGAATGAGGTTATTACTAGTAAAAGTGGCATAGTTGTGTGGTGTGTTTTGACAAAAACTCTCTGTTTTTACATGGTAAGAATGGCAGAGTAATGATCTGAGGTGTTGTACTGAGACTGGCAGTCACACTGTCAGTATGAGCAGTGGGGTCTTCCAGAATCAGGCCTAAATATTTGACGTTTTTGAGCTCATGTTTCCCTCTGCTATCTACATTGTCAAAGCCACACCTAGAATGCATTAGAGCCTTGTCATGACAATTGTTTGGAAAAAAAAAAAAACCCAAAACCCTTCTAGAAAACATTCTTCTGTCAAAACACAGCATTTTACAAAAATACAAAATGTTTCATGGAAGTGTTTGTTTCAATGAAAATTTCTTAGGGAAAACTTTCCAGGGCTAGACTGGAATTCTTAGGGGAAAAGAGAGAGAAGAGAAGAGAAGAGAAGAGAAGAGAAGAGAAGAGAAGAGAAGAGAAGAGAAGAGAAGAGAAGAGAAGAGAAGAGAAGAGAAGAGAAGAGAAGAGAAGAGAAGAGAAGAGAAGAGAAGATTACTCCCTGGGAAATGGCATGACCACCTGTGTCAGTGATGACCCCATATACGTCCAGCCTGGGTGCAGAGGTGATTTGTACTGCATGTCTGCCTATTTACCTGCCTCTCCAATTTCTCTGAGCCTTATTAGAAGTATTTTGTGGTGTGAAACCATTCACATTCTCCAGTCACCATTCTCCAGTCCAAAGAGTTACTAAGTCAGGGGTTAGATTCCTGGTATCCAGCATAGAGGCCAGAGTTCCTGTAGGGATAAAGCAGGACATAAATTTAAACTCACCTTTTCCACTTCCAAGCAAGAAAGTTGGTCACCTTGTTATTACTCCTGTGGTAGATATGGGTCCAAATGTCCCTCTTTACTTATTCACTTTTATAAAAATTTTCATTCATTGCTGAAGTAGAAGTCAGCTCTGAAACTGAGCTTTCCCTCCTGTCCCTGAAATAAATTTGTTATATTCCTGTTTGCTTCTCAAGTACATTGTCCATCAGGTAAACCCAGCATGAAACAGGCCATAGTCCAGTGGATGCTAGACCCAGTCATACATGGTTGATATGCAGACCTTACTAGCAGTCAGGGGGAAGGTTTTATATGTTTGGGTGAGCAGAAGGGGAAATCCTGCCTACCAAGGAGTCTTCATCTGTGCTCATGTAATCTCCAGTTTGAAGATGGTGCAGGTTCTTCTATGAGGAGTAGCTATTGTTGTGATGTTTGTAGTACAACCCAAAAGTTAGCTTCGCTTTGAAGACAGGAGAAGGTTGAAGTCAGCACCAGGTTCTGGCTGCTGCTATGTCTGAATTGCTAATGGAAATTATGAAAATAGTGTTAGCATGAGCAATGTACAGTTGCGCTTTCAACCATATTTTCAGGTCAAGAGCACCCTCTTGCATTCTCAATTATGTATCAAAGTGGAGGGAATCAAGACTGTAGTCTGCTTCCTCCTTGCCTCATTTCATGGTATTTATTGTTTGAAGCAGGTGGGAAGAGGCAAGCAGGCTCATCTTGGACTCTGCTGTTGTAAGAAGACTGGTCGAGGAACAACTCATACAAGAGCTATGATCTCATCTTTTTCTTCTTCTTCCTCCTTTCATGACCAACCACAACCTATCCCACAGGAAGTATTTCCAAGAGAATCGTGTGTCACTGACATCTTCGTCATAAACCACTTAAACACAGAATCAAAGGCTCACCTCTAGACATTTCCATTGAAGTTGTTTTCAAAGAAAAAATATGAAGAGGAGAACTCTGCTCTCCTTCATATGCTTATAAATCTGGTGCAATGCTACTGAAATCAAGAAATAAGGCCTGGAAATTTTATCTTTTGGCTCAGAAAACAGGACTCTACAACAGGCCTGATTCATTGTGGAGGAAAGCTAAGTCCACACCAAATGTTCATATTAATTTGATAATTTGATTTAGGACTTGACTGGTAAGGCAAGGTGACCCCCTAAAGTATTGAGTTCAGTCAGCTTGAGCTATTCTTAAAATGTTATAAGATATTATTGGAGACAGGCAGTGTTCTAACTGCAGAAGGGCACAGATTTGGAATGTATTATTATTGAGTGACTGTGCAGCCTAGTCCCAGACTGTAATGCAAGTATGATGGGTGCTGAAAAAAAATGGAGAATAAGGACAGTAACTCCCACATACTTTTCCAGGTGTAGGGGAGACATTTAATATTCAAGTATTAGTTCACTATTACAATACTTGTAGGAGATCTTTGTTCTGTGTCCTGTTGCCCAAGCCCAGTAACAAGGAGACCTTCCAAGTGTCCAGTCTTGAAAAGCTCACCCACCAAAAAAAGGCACTTTTCCAAATGTCCTGCTGTGAATGACACCCTGTCCCCAAACCCAGTTCATCTGATCCACAAGTGAAGAAGTGGATGGAATGATTTGCACAGGTAAGTTTCTTGAATGGTTGTGGAATAACTGCGGTCTTGCATATTGTATGCTTGAAGCTACAGGTGAACTAATATGTCACATTTTCTATTTTAACTTCACATTGCAGATACAGGCTTATTTGGAGGAATAATATGGAGATACTGTTTTTTATTTACAAATTATTTCTTTGTAGTAATTGTATGAATTTGAACACAATGATACAGGGGTTTTATTTCTTTGAAATAAAAAAACCAATGTCTATAGAATTGGTGTGTTTCATCCAGCTAAAAATCTCCAATAATCTATTATTAAATCCTTAAAATACTTTAAACTAAATTTGCTGTAATATTTTTACAAACGGCTGGCTTATGAAGGCGGTAGTTTCCTTCCATATGCAATAAAAAGCATTTCACATGCATGAAAAACTAGTGCACCAAATTCCAGGCTATAAATAAGGCAATTGTAAAATGTAAATGCTTAGAAACACTAGCAAACTTCAGCCAACAAAGCAGGGATCAGGAATTTATACCCTCGTTACTGGTAATTACGGTCACATTCTTTACTGATCTGTATTCCCAGCCAAAACATAAAAGTGTCCTAGTGCATTACCTGCTTGGAACTAAGTCACCCCGAGCACACATGTTCCAGAAAGCCAATCTGTGGCCATGCTAGCACATGGGGCTCTGCGTGTGCTGCTGTAAATGTATCTGTCTACCTTTTAAGCAAAGTAACTGAAAGCCCCTCAGGGTATTCTTACAAAATGTAAATTCACTGATTTGGAGACCTCAGCATAAAATCGCTGCTTTTAGTGGATGGCAGTTTAACCCCCTCCTTCCCCTAATAAAGCTAGGAAAAAGAAATTCAGTCCCATAGTTGTTCTTACATACGTGCAGCATTTGTCTCTTTTCTTCTTCTTTGACAAAATAAGTAATTTAGGCATCTAAAAGTAGCTGCTTTTTTTTTTAACAGAAATCAGCAATAAATTCTTAATGCACTCGTGACAGATTAATCTCAACCTGTCAATAATTCATATTTGAAGCTTCTGCTATTCAAGAATGAATTGTGAGGAAAGATGGGCCTTCTTTTGGGTTCATACTGATGCCTCCTGCCAAATAATAATGTGCTTAAGAAAAAATACCCCACGCATGGGAGCTTAAATTCATTAGCGGTTGTCTTGTAAATATTTTGACAATACTGCATGAATCACGTAGTTCTCTTTGAATGATGTGCAAACACACATGATTAATGTGTCTTAAACAGTTCCACTAACTAGTTTTGGTTACATACAATTACCCATCCAGAGTGGCAGGCACCTATATAATTGAGTTCAGGGGAACAGTTGCAGTTCCTTCTTAGCTGATAACTGGGCCGTTTTCAGTGTGGAGTGGGGTGTGAAGCGCTGCGTGTCCAGTTCCAAGGCCACTAAGCTGTAGCCATGAAGCAAGTGCAAAACACAAGTGCCCTCAGGATGAGACCTTGTTGCCTGTGACTTAAGCACCTTCAAGAGTCAGTCATTCAAGTCTAAAAGTAATTTTGTAGTGAGATGGCTTTATTGATGGGACAGAAATTTCAGGACATGTTGCAGAAGTTCTCAGCACTGTTAGCCAAATTCTGATCCTCTCAATTTGAAAAAGGGGGGTCTAAGAAATTACAGAAGTCAGAACCAAAATTTCTCACCGAATCATAGAATGTTTTGGGTTGGAAGGGACTTTAAATATCATGTAGTTCCAACACCAGATCCCCATCCAACCTGGCCTTGAACACTTCCAAGAACGGGGCATCCACAACTTCTTCAAACAATCTTTTCTAGTGCCTCGCTACCTTCACAGTAAAGAATTTCTTCCTACTATCAAATCTAAAACTACTCTCTTTCAGTTTGAGAATTCCCTGTTGTCCTGTCACTACATATCCTGTAAATAGTCTCTCCCCGTCTTTCTTGCAGACTCCCTAATTCTTGTGGATATTGGGAAGCCACAATGAGGCCTCCCCACAGCCTTCTCTTCTCCAGGCTGAACAGACCCACCCAGTTGGCTCAGCCTTTCCTTGTAGGAGAGATTCTCCATCCATCTAATAATTTTGGTCATCTCCTCTGGACTTGCTTCAACAGATCTATGCCCTTTCTGTGCTGAGAATTCCAGAGCTGGATACAGCCCTGCAGGTGGGTTCTCACCAGAGCAGAGCAGAGCAGAGGGACAGAATCCCCTCCCTCCTCTGCTTCCCACGCTGCTTTGGATGCAGCTCAGGATAGGTTTGGCTTTCTGGGATGTGAGTGCACATGGCTGAGTCATGTCCACCCTCTCACCCACCAGCAAGTTTTGGTCTCACCCCAAGTCCTTCTCAACAGGGCTGCTCTCAGTCTATTCATCCCCAGCCTGTATTGATAAGGTGTAAATTTCCTCATAAAAGGCTTGCTTTTTTCTGTTACTTTTTCATCCTATTGAAAGCAGTTAATGGAAACTCACCAGTGTTAATGCATTTCAATAAGCTGATTCTCTTTGGGATCTTTCAAAGGAAGTGATAAAACAACCTTGAGTTTTAAAGTATAGTGACACTTTATGTAAAAATGTTCTCCAGGATTTTTTCTGTATGTTGCTAATGATGTAAACAATAAGCTTTCTTCCATTTAAAAGTTAAAATGCTACTTTTACTTGTCCGGTTCTCCAGATTTATTTGGGCTCTAGTTATCTATGTCTCTGTTCTTTTCGTTTTCATCACCACCTTTTTTTTTTCTTCTTTTTCAGATGAAATAAACTTATTTCAAAGACTTGTCAATTAATACTGGTTGTCTCCTGTCCTAAAAGCTATACAAACATAGAGAAAGAAATGGTCGCTTCCCTGAAGGTCTTCCCTGATGATCTAAAACAAGAAGGAGCTAATGGACATGTACTAAAATAAGCCTTGCAGGTCAGTGATGTTGGCTGGTAGACTTGATTGAACAAGCTAGAAAAAAATGTCACTGGCAGTACACAAATTGCAAAATTTTATTCAGTGCCAGATCAGAGCCAGATCAGAGCCAGATCAGAGATGTGTGCAGAAGCCAGGGAGATCTTTCTCATGATATACTAAGGGAACAGGTCTCACTCATTCTGTTCTCAGGGCTATGTATGAGCTGCTTGACAAAGCCTAAAGGGTACCTCATAGGGGCTACAAGAAAGGGTGCAGTTCTGCCTGCACTTCAGGGAATAAGTAAGAGGAAAGCCACCTGAGTGCTCCTGTTATATCATATATTTTTCCTGATGTGCTTAATTTATTTCTCTGAGCCTGTGTTTTTCTGCCACTATCTCCTCTGAATTAATCACAGCTGGTTTCTCAACCCAAGCAAATTCTTACAGAAACTTGTTTCTCTATCCTGTGAATGCATGCAAGAAAGAAAGTGCTATTTTTTAAACGTAGTCACATTTTAGATTAGAACTTGATGATGTAAGCACTAGACACATCATTAACTACAGGAATCTGTTAATATTCATAATCAATAGATGGGTACAGGACTGTTTCTTGTATTACAGACACAAAGTGATACATAGTGTTTGCTAACTGCTGTTCACTTCTAAATACCGCATGTTACTCACTCATTAATTACTGCCACAATTTGCAGGAATTATTCCATAATTAATTGGCCTCTAAAACACTCTTTTATATCTCTTTCACATTTGGGAAGTGCTATTCAACATCCAATTTTTCATACAATTTTTCCATACAAGCTTTGCTAAAGCTCTTTGAGCATGTCATCTTGGCAGATAGAAACATGACATGGGAATGGCTACAATAAATGGGAATGACTACAAGAAATTAGATAGTGTGAAAAGTTTTGGAAGCAGTGAAATATCACCATTAAATATAAAATTAATGTGGCATTCCTACATCATGAAATTCTTCCTTCAAACTATGAGCCAGGCAACAGTGTAAAAAGTTTGAAAGCAGACTACTTAACAATTTATGTCATTCAGGAATTGGTTCAAATTTTAGAAAAACTAATTAATTTGAATGTATCTGAGCAATATGACTGACATAATGGCATAAATAATAACCAATACAGACTCAGCATCCTTCACTAGCATGGATCCCAAAGTAAAGCACCAGTTGTGGAAATGAAGCCACTGCTTCGAGCACCTCTGCCAGCTTTATTATAGATCCAGTCTTCCCCACCACCTCTGGTGAGCCATTTATGAACTGCAGGGGTTCAGCGTCACAGATGAGTGAGCCAGTCTCTGTCAGGAAAGAAGCATCTTCTCTACAGAGACTTGCAGAGAGAGACGGGCAGGCAGAGATGTAATTATTTATGTTGCACATAGCTCCTTATGATCTCTAATGACTGAAAATACTGGGAATGATTATAAGTCTCATTTTAGAAAGCACCACAAATAATAAGTAGCACAATCCCCACTTCACAGGACTCTTTCAAGAGCCAATCTCATAGCGCCGGTCCACACAGCACTGAACATGTAGAGTTCTGGGAAAATCTTGACATTTATTTAGGTGCTTACAAGGGAGAAGAAATCTTCTGAAAATTTAGTCCCATCTGCAGGGGGTGCAAGGCCTTTGGTAAATTCCTATCAATAGCTGGATTGTAAAGCTGGAGATCACACAACAGCCTTGGAGTAAATCAGTATTATGCACTGTTAATCCACACCCACTCTCCAGCCAAAACAAATAAAATAAAAGCTCTTAGTGCATTACAGTAATGCAAAACCCAAGATAATACGGTGAACGTTCTCCCATGAGCCAGAATGCATGTTCAGCTGAGGTTCTGAGCACCGGTGATCACTGCATGGCCAAACACACCCAGGAAGAAGTGTCAGGGACAGAAAGGGAGGCAGAATAGAAAAAGTACCCTACCAGGGGCCAGAGGAAAGTGTCACTCTGTCTGTCACACCATATGTGCCAAAACTAGTAACTTCTGCCTGCTCTGTCCTGGTCACAGCATTCATGGTAACCTGTCCATTGCCTGCTCTGGCAAGTACTGTCTCATCCAGTCAAAACAACTAAATGGCATTTCATTTTCCTGTGCCATTCTCCCTAAAAATCCTTTATCGTGAAGGTTTTGGACTGCTCCTCTTTGGCTCTGGTTAGACCAAATGGCAAGTTGAGGTATTTGCTGTTCTATTAAACTCTTTTGTATTTATCACCTCTAGTTCCTTATCACAGTCTGTTTTGTCTGTGCACTGAAGACATACTCGAAAGATGAACTCTTAAAGGAGAGCAAAATCTTCCTAGGCACAAACTTCTACAATGCATAGTGAGGAGGGTTGCAAAGTGCTTCAGTGAAAATGAGCTCTTAAGCTATGCAGTAGATGAAATTGTGGGGTTTTATTAGAAATGATTCTGTTCTATATATGAATTTAAAAAGCAGGTGGTGGCTGGTGAAGATAGAGGAGGTCAGTGTTGTGGTGGCTCCCTTTAGTAGTAACTGAAGATTGATACAGTTAGATGTGGTTTGGGTGGGTTGATAAGGGTTGAAGATGAATTGGTATATACGAAATGAAACAAAACCTTAACCATACCTAGCACATCATCTGCTCTCTGGACTCAAAAGGACTAAATGGGTACTGGCACTGAAGGACTGACCTGAAAAAGAGGGCTTCCAGAATAAAAAGTTTATTTTAACACATTACAGCTAAATATGGTCGAAGATCATACAGTTTCATGTTCAGCTCCTGTAAATACATTAGTGTACTTTGATCTGCAGGGCTGCCAAGCCAGCTGCTGCTTTTGTTAAATCAGATGGGTTTTTTGATGAATCTGCAGTGGGTGTGGTGGTTTGTTGAGTATTACAAAAGCTAAAACTACTGAGACAAGCAATTGTGGACCATCTAAGATGAAGAGCATTAACAAGTAAGCTTTGGTGGCAGCATTTGATAAAAGAAAGATACATTACCTTAACTTAGCTGAAAGGACTGCTAGTGTTGTGAAGTATTGGATGTGACTCTGAGGAGAGTATGAATGTGAACTCAAACTAAATGAGTAAAATGCGAAGAAAGTTAGTTTTGAATTAAATATGGAAATAGTTTTTCTGTAGATTTAACCTGAAAGTTACTTAGAAAGCTTAGCCTGAATTTTTGCATAGTAACAGAAATGTTACCAGCTATTTGATGAATGTATCATTGCATATGAAAATGTCCGATTAGAAACTAGTGACCAACAATGATACAGAGTGCAAGAGATTACACAGAAACATACTGAGGAATGCAGAAACAACTGGCTCATATTAATACTGTGACAGCAAATACAGCTAAGCTATCAAGATAGTAGAAAGGCATTCTAGCTTTAATACAAATTCCCAAATTGTTTTGGCACTGAACTCAGAATTTCACAGGCAGACACATAGGATGACTCCGAACATCATAGGAACACAAATAGCAGCTTTTGCTGAAACACAGAAATGCTAACCTTAGTACTAAATGGAAAAAAACATGATTTGGGAAGACATCAGTAAAAAAGCTGAGTGTTGTCAGGTGAGAAAATGAGGTCAAAGAAAAAGAAATGTACTTTCTTCTAATGTTTAAGGAGGCAGAACCAAAGCTGAGTTTCAAACTGGCAGAAAAAAACTGAGGGAGATAAAATGATGCAGGAATATGACTGAGAGGGCAGCTAAATCAAAGAGGTAAGAATTAATGATCTACCCTGAGGTATAATACACATGGCACAGTTTAGGTGGCCCAACAGAAGCAGCAAATCAAGCTTAGCGAGAGGTTTGGAATCAGAAAAACTGAAAAGAAAAAAACAAAGAATCAATTTACTGCAGGGGGAGAGAAATTTATAATAAATGGGAAGCAAGGTATAATGCAAAGTGAATTTGTGGGATTAGCTTGATGTATTATTTTCTTCTTGAGCAATATGACTGAACATTAATGTAGCTTCTATATGTGGAAAAAGTAGCAAGGCTTTTCAGAGAAAGCTTTAATGTGTTATTAAGATATGGTTCTCAACCTAGAACTCGAGGAGAAACACTGCACTTGTCACACCCCCTCACCAAAATGATACTGGGGAGACTGAGTTAGACCGACTGATAGACTGTACACACAACACACAAACACTTAAATCAAAACCTTGGTACCCCAAACCATAGCTGTACAATAATACCTCTAGATCCTCTTAGTCCTTAGTCTGCCATATGCATATGGCACTTGAGGGCAAAAATGAGTGTAGGTTGAATGGGGAAGTAATCCATTCTCTTTACTGATGTATGCTAATGCTGTTAGAGCATACACAGAAGATACCATATTCTGCTTATCTACCTGACTTCATCTCAAGTGCTTTAAAGGATGGTCAGAGTGAAGGAAAACATCAAACAAGAAGCTTTAACTGAGATGAGAGTATGACTGAAGGGAAAATGCAGGTTAAAATTGTTGATGCTTTTTACAAATTACAGCAACTGAATCATCTATTCCCTTTCCTACTACTGCCAAATCAAACAACCTACAACTGGAATTGAGAGAACTGTCATTGTGAGAGAAACAGCCTGTGACCATTAATACATAACCTTTGTATTCTATACTGTGTCAAGCCATATACCTACTTTTCCTGGGTCATAACCAGCCACAACCAGGAGACACATAGCTTCCTAATGAAACTGAAGCATTATGATATCTAACTTTTATCACTGTTACTGAGCCAGCAGACTTCCCTGCTTGCTAGGTCTATTTTACCGCCTACAAGATAAATCCTTTTGGGTAAAAAGGACTAGAGGAATTAGTGTTATTAGAGATGTGTGTATATGTATATTCCTATGTGTTCTAAAACTCTTCCTAGCAATTTAAAAAACCCTTTTAAAAGATATACCCAGTGTACAACAATGATCTCCAGAAATCCCTTGTTGGGTAGTCTTTAATAGTGCCTCTCAGGGCAATTCCTCTTCCGAGATGGAGACTGCAGTGGGGGTTTGAAACTTGGTTGCCTTTGACTTAAATGTTTTTGGACTTTCCAGCAATGCAAGAGGTAACACTCTTTCCCTTGTACAAAACACCTACAGTACTAGATGCTTCTGTTCTGAGAGCTCTGAGTAGATTACCCTTAGCAAAGAGAGAAAAGGTGAGAGTTTCAGCCCTTTTGCTCCTTTACACTAGAGAAAAGGGAAAGAGTAAATTAAAGCCACCCTCACTATCCTTTGTCCTGCTACCAGAGTTTGCTGGGAGCACAGCAGAAACCATCTGTGAGGGTTCCATTTTCCATGTGGCTTGTATGGGCAAGTACAGGGCTTGGAGTGGCAAGACAAGGAATAAACCACCAATTTGGGGAGAATAACCTTGGAATGTTCATGAAGACTGCAGGACCTTCTTAATCATATCATTGACTTCTTCAGCACCTCAGATCAGGGTGCTCTAAAGCTCTAGGACAGCTTCTCACTCTGGAATAACTGTGATTTTTGTCTTTTTAATTACATTATTGGCAAAATACATAATCAATTAGAATCACATAAAACAGGGAGGAAGCATGCTGTCATTTAAGTTACTTCGAGACAAGAGAGATTTCCTAAATATAATGGTACATACAAAATTTAAAGTATAATATTCTTTTAAACTCAGTGAGTGGAAACATAGTAAGGAGGAACTCTTGACTTATTGAATGACCTGAACTGCGAAAACCTGCTGAGAAAATAAACAGCAAGCAGGAAAAATGCAATTGAACCAGAGGAAACTGTTACAATAGGAAAACTAGCTCTTTGGGTTATTTTTCTGGAGCCTGACTGCTTTTTATGACCAACATATATTTCTGCATGTTCCCTCTTTCACTTTTTTTTCTTTCTTTCTTTTTTTCTTTTTTTCTTTCTTTCTTTTTTTCTTCCTTTCTTCCTTTCTTCCTTTCTTCCTTCCTTCCTTCCTTCCTTCCTTCCTTCCTTCCTTCCTTCCTTCTACTGTGAGTGAGGAACATGTGAGGGTTGATGAAGAGTACAACACACAGTGCCTGTACGTGAATGGATTGTGAAACTTCATGTAGTGTCCAGGCTAGGCTGGAGTACTTGCAATAACTATGCGTTACTCTTGATATATTTATTCATGTTGGTGGCAAGATTTACTTTGAGGGAGATGTTAAAAGGTGTTGGATGGAAGAAGAGAGTAAAATTTCAAGCTAGAAATTCCTGGAAATGGCTAATATGGTCAAATCTCACAACTGGAGCAGGCTCTTCTAAAGTGACAGATGTGATGTCTCCACTAGACAGAAGGAAGACCAGTGAGTTCAAATCATGTCCACCTTTCCTTCCCATGACAGTATTAATTTGCTTTCATTCCATAGGGATCTCTAATCCATGCCAGCTGCATCTGCCTTTTAAATTCTTCTTTAAAATGAAGTTTTCACTGCAATGCCTGAAGGAAACACCTTGTCAAAAGAACCTAGCTTGATAGGTGATTTGAGAGATGACCTTTTATATTTATAGTTAAAGAGATAATACATGAACCAGACCTAGGAATAACCAGAACTATGTTGATTCGTTTCTATCCCGCTGAGCATAGTTGCTGTGAACATATGGCTGTCCTACTAACGCTCATATCTTCTCTCTTCCCTTTTTCATTGCATACCACCTTAATAATTGTATTGCTTCTTAAATTAAATCTGCCATAAATCTGATCAGTATTTTAGTTTTGGGTCTTCTCGGGATCAGTCTTAGATTGCACTTTGGAAACCTCTTCTTTCCCTGCACATCTTACAGCTTTGGATGCATGAGCCTTGTTATTGCAAATGGATATTTCAGCAGTATGGGTTGGACTCATCTCACCTCTCTTCACCTCCTAACATATAAATCTGAGTCAAGAGAGAGAGATAAGAATAATTAAGATGCCAGTCAGACTTGTCTGTGACCTGTACTCTAAAGTAGGTTACGTTATTGACAGCTCAAGTTTGGTCTCCCCAAGAACCACAGCACAAGCAAATGGCCACTGTATATATGTAAATATATATATGTATATACACGTATTTGTTTGGAAGCAAAAATCATTCATAAACTTCAGTGTTTTGTTAGGAAAAATGGATGGGTTTGTTGAGTTGAATCAAAAGCAGAGAAAATTCAGGTGAACTGGTGGTGCTGAAGGGATTGCTGTGGGTTGCAGTGGTCAAGGAAGAATATCAGCCAAAGGAAGCAGTGAACTCAATTCTGGATGCTTCTATGGGTATTTTAAGCATGGGGTGCATATATTATATGTTCATTCATACATCACACTGGAATGAGCAGGATGCAGACGGATATTTGAAATACAGATTTGATAACAGAAATGAAAGATGAATGACCCTAAAATCCCTAAATATAAAAGGACATTTGTCATGGCTGCAGCAGGAAGTGAACTATAGGAATGTAGATAGAATTATACATAATGACAAATTTCATATAGTAGGAAAACATGGGAGTTTAGTACCCCTGTCAATGTGTGAAAACATACATTTCTTAAAGATTAATTTCTTTTACATACTCTACAGGTCTGCTGCGACTCCCGTTGTTTCACAGTCACAGCATGGCACAAACAGAAAGCTCAAGTGTTCCTGTTTCATTGATCTTTCTCTTTTGTCCACAGTTTGCAGCAGATTTGGCAGTGGTGGGTTTTAGCAGCTGAGATTCTCCAGACAGGAGAAGGAATCATGTGGGGGAGGGGGAGCAACGAAAGCTAATTCTATAGTTGACTTTAGCAAAAAGAAAAGCTAAAGTGTTCCAGTCATTAAAGTCAAGATACTTAGAAGCCTTCCTGAATGATACATTTAACTCCTGATTCAGAGCAAGACTAGTCTACCATTTAACTTACAGGTTTACATGAGACTCAAATGATATGTTCAAAAAGTTGCAACTTGCAGCGTGCATTGAATGGTGCATAAAGACATTAATATTACTGAGGTAAACATTTAATTGGCATTTTCAGTATCTTGCTTTTATAGATGCAAAATCAATACCTATCTTAGGCATACTAGTACTTTTACAATAACAGACATTAAAAGAATCGTCAGATAACACTTGTTTTAGTATGTCTAGAAGAACTAAAGGAAAATAATGTATTGTTAAACAAAATTATCAATGTTTGAGGCATTTGACAACTGTAAAAGCAACATACTTTCACAGGCAGCACTATTAAATAATTTTAATTTGCAATAATAGTGGGGTTCAGGTTCTCTAATGTGAAATATTAATGTGAAACATTAGAGACCTGTGAAAACATCTACAAAAATATTGAGAGAACATTTACTTTGTGGCGATACTAATCCTAGGTGACAAACAGTGTTCTCAAAGCTTTTTTGATGACAAAGACAGCAATAATGCTTCTTCATAAATAGCTGTATAATGACAACAATCTGCAAAATCCAAAGTCATTTGAAAAAGATCTACATTCAGAGAACACACTCCTCCCCTTTTTTGAAAGATTGTTTCTTTATTCTGACTTTTTCTATTTTGATTGAGCTAGATACCAACACTTTTTTTTGCAGATCTATTCTTTAAAACTTGAGAACAAAATATAAGCAGAAACCACAGCAGCAAAATCATAACAGTTTGCCATAAGAAACTTGAGAAATAGTTACCAGACCCCTTATGCATCTTTACTTTCTCCATAGTTTTTCTCATGAAGAGCAGGATCATCACTTCCATGTAGATGCCAGGGCACAGTTCCTTTCTCACAGCAGGATTTGGTTCAGCACAGCTGCTATAAAGAACATGGATTTACTCTATCTTAATGCGCCAACTAGCAATCTCCGGGACCAGAGAAGTCTAGCACAGCCTCTATATTAATCTTGAATAGTATCATTTTGCCCTCAAGATGTCAAATACTGCTGACCTCTCCTAACTCTGACCCATATCTTGTGATCAGGACCAAGAAATACACATCAGTCTCAAATTAGCATTCTTCAGTGTCACAACCCCATTAGAATGGGCATAAACAAAAGCAAGAAGCACTACTTTCCCCTTCCCACCTCCTGGCTTCCTCCTAGGATTGCTGTGGGCATAAAATGAAGATCATTAAAGAGGACTTTTGTATTAATGATTGAGTGTATGTTACAGTAATCAGATAATGGCTATATCAGCTTTCATTAGAAGTCTCAAGAAACCCATCTTTGCTATGCATGATAAACTAATTTCTTCTAGATACTTTGACAACATTGTTGATTAAAGCCTTAATATTCACTTTATAAGGCAAATTGTTTTTTGGTCAGTTTATTGCTTTGTGTAACAGCAAACCTGAATATTAAATGGGCTTGAGAAGTGGTAAGGAAAACTCCACATACTGAGTATGTGGAGTTCTACCCTAAAGTATTTGCATGGGTCTTGTAGATAGATTGATAGACAGATAGACTTACATAGAATCCAGGTATAAAAGAAATAACCCTGTTACTTGTTCTCAATTATCAGTTAAAATATCTTGGGCCATTAAGAACCAGGACTAATAAAATGAATGTCCATTCATTGACAATGGGCATTTCTTGGAGTAATGGTCATCTGCTTGGAGTAACCTTTTTGCAACCTGGGATCAAGCAGATTCAGCAGAGCAGTGATAACAAACAATGTTCAAGAACAAAGGTATATTGGTCCTTGTTCAATTGGCTGATAGAATCTCCTGGTCTGCCTATAGCATGTTTTAACAAGATTTCTGTGCTCAGGGCTTTGTTTCTTCTGTTCTGCAGAGGCAGTGTAAAGCAGGTATGTGACTCCTCAAGGAGGCTAAAGTTACACCCGGGAAGGGTTGGAGCACTGAGTGAAATGTGCCCGCCATTCTGAGCACGTAGGACGGTGTGCCAGGAATTGCAGGGAATCACACCGGCACACCAGCGCGTGAGTGAGAGGCGAGAAGGCTTTCTCTGGGGGCTCGTCTCAGCAGCACAGCACCGGCTGCCATGATAACAACTCTTGCTGGCAGGAGAGAGCAGCTTAAAATATTTGTGTGACAGCACATTTGGACAGGATTGCACATGCGTGAGAAAGGATAGCTATCTTGTTGAAACAAGAAAGTTTGTTCATGTCCCTTTTGGTGCCTTCTGTGTTTTGTTCTGCCCTGATTTTCCTGTTAAATCACCATAATACTTTTTTATCCGTATTTCTTCGATTCTTACCAGTTTGTGGGCATTTTTGGGTTTGATTTTCAGTGTGTTCATTCTTGTTCTTCCTAAGTCCAGTAACTCACATTTTGTTGCCATTTTTGGGATTGCAGTGTATTACTCTGACCACACATTGTCATCTGGAATATCATTTCCCTTTCCCAGCATCCTATTTCTTGAACCTCTGGGTCCACAGCTTTAAGAAGGTGAATATTGAAAAGCACTCGGGGAACTGGGGTAACAGTGGTAAAATGATGAACACTGGTATTATCCAAACTTCAGCAATTACCTCTGTGAGACAATGCCTGCTGCTGAATGTCCTGCCTTACAAAGGAGGTGCTTAGTTGTGGTCATCTAAACGCCAGACATTGTGCTGTCAGAATCCAGCTACTTGCAGCACCTTTTAAACCACCTGATGTGTGGAGAAGCCAGCTGGCCTCTGCACCCCTATTCGTCTGTAGAATATGTCTGAAATCAGAGAAAGAAGCAGGTTCTGGGGACATCAGCAGAGGATCAACAGTACTCCTCTGGGGTCATCCGTCAGTCCTACACTGTGCAGCAGTGGAGTCCCATTTTTATGCCTTCTGACAGTAGAGCTGAAGGATGATTAACATGACCTCAGGGAACAGTAAGGGAAATGGCCATCCACTGCCTGCTGATGCTTATTGTAAGTTGGAATGATGGCCTATAGAAGGATATGAGTGCTTCTGGCACTGGGACCATCTTTGAGTCATGAGTGATTGTCATTCTTCCCAAGGAAGCCTTAACCATAAATAGTAGCACTATGTGAAATCAAGTATTTAAAAACATAAGCTTATTTCAGACTAGTCTTAACAGTGAAAGTGTGACAACAGATGAGGGGAGCAAAGCATTAACAAAACTGGATGGTAAAATATACATGTCTTTTGTCAGAGTGCGAGAAATGAGATAAAAGCAGAATCTCAGGCTATTTCAATGAGAAGGTAGCCAAAGCTATGCAGCATCACAACTACAGAGAAAAGACTTTTGTCTAGAGAAAAACCCTACTCAGATTTTCCTTCCAATAGAAATTACCTGAAGCAGACACTACTTTTTCTTTTGTTGTTTCATGAGGCACTGTAAAAGTTTGATGTACTTACTACTATGGTTTGAGATGCTCTTCCAGACCAACTGAACCTGGAACAGTTTGATGTAGCTATCCTGGGCATCCCAGGGCCAAAGTCACAGCTCAGTGGTATGAGCTTTATTTCTCATTGCTGTGTTTTACCAGAGGTGTTTTATCACAGTGGTATAGAAACCTGCCATGAGATGACTGTCAATTATCTGAAGATGGGGTTAAATTGACAAAACTCTGCTTTTTAATTGTTTACTCTCCCCAATTTACTAAATGTGAAAATGGAACTAGCTCATCAAAAACTTCCATACAGCGATAGAGCAATACCTGTCACTTCCAAGACAAGTACCAAAATTCAAAAGGCAGCCAAGCCAAGGAGGTAGAACCTCCAGAATATTTGCAAAGGTCACAGACTAAAGTGCTGGAAATCTAGACAATGCCTGAGTTGGCCTTGAGTCTATATTCTCTGGGATATCTTTCTTGCTTTGATAATCTGATAAAAGAGATCACCTAATTTGAATACTCTATGGGTGATGCTGACCTTTTGATACTGTCGCATCACTTAGCAGTTCCAGTGCAGGTAACGTATCTACAGAAGGAATCTTATTCAAAGATCAGCCAGAATTAATTTTTCCCTGTTGCACTTCTAGCAATTCTCTTGTGTGTAAACTAAGATTTCTTTCTTATAACATGGAAATGTGTGCAATTTGGCCAAATGAGTTATGTTCATGATGACCAAATTTCAAACTTTTTGCTTCTAAGTACAAAGGCATTACAGCTCCTTAGAAAAATAGTTCTTAGATAGTTATTATTTTAGCACAGAAAATGTGTTGGTTAAGAATGAACTCTGGAAACCAACTGAATGGTTTTATAGACTGCATACCTCTCAAACAGCAAACTTTTTAGATCAAAGAGGCAAAACTTGACAAATGTAGAAGTATCTGAAAATAGGGCCCAAAAGGAAATAAAAACTGTCAGGCATCCTAAACTATCAGCAGTGATGCATACTTTTGTCACAGTTTTTTTGCGACATGCAAGCCTTGAAAGAACAAATACAGTTTCTGAGTAGCTGCTCCAGAAGAGTGTTAGTGCAATGCCATTGGAAAAAAACAGAATACAGTCTTAGCACTGAGGAGCCCAAAAGCTGATTAGGTGAATGAGCCCATGCTTACTGTGTGCTGCCCAGGGAGTGCTTATTCTAAAGCTGCTTGTTAGTTGCTGGCATACATCTCTGGCTTGACATTTAGATTCACATAGCATTCACAGGGTAAAAGCCGCTCAAGTCCCCCTCCAATGAGGAGCAGTTCTTAAGAACCGTGAAGAAATGAAACTTTAGGACTAACATGGGCTGTCAGTCACAGGGGGGACACACCTGGAAGTACTGGGTTGATCTAAGCAAATCCGGGTGGCTCTAGTAGCCAGCTATTTGGACCCAGGTTTCAGAGCTCTCCATCTCTGCTCTGTCAGAGTTCTAATATCGAGACAATAAGAATCCCTGTGTGCTTTCTTTATCCTGGGCACTGTTTCTCATCTGGCAGCATCCTATCAAATGCAGAGCTGCATTGTTGACTTGCATCAATGATGGATCGAGCCCTCTGGGAGCTGGCGTAATTGGAGATCAGCAATCTGGGTTCCTGCCTAGGAAGCATCAGGAAAGTGTCTGTACCTGAAGCAGAATCAAACCATATTCAAAATAATGAGAATGTTTAAGCAGTGATAACTTTTAAAAAAATCAGCTACATTATTTTAGTAAATATTTGTAGGTGTACGTAATAGTCGGTAATCACTGCATTTCCTTTCAAACTAAAGGAGAGTACTTTTCAGTAATATTGGATGAAAGCAAGGAATTCTAATGGATGGGTTTACACTGATTTTTTCTGGCAGATAGCGCTTTTCAGCAGTTCTCAGGTGTCTTTTCTTGCAGCACACAAAAACTAGTTTGTGGCTGGTCTTTCCCTTTACTGATACAAGAATTCCACAGTAGCTGGCAAGCAGTGAAGCCTCACCCTTTGCCAGGGAGCTGGGATGGGTTGCATGTGTGAAAATGAAGAGGGACAGGTATGAGGGAGGTGAATAGGACGTGTCTGGCTGCAACTTTGAGAAGGAGGAATGGTGCATAGGTGCCAGCAAGAAGCTGAGCATCCACAGAGAGAGGGAGGGAGGGAGGCAGGGAAGGAAGGAGGGAAGGAGGNTAACTGATGTGAGTCAGAGAGATGAAATGCAGCTCAAGAAGAGCTGGGTTTGGTATCATGGCAATGCAAACAGATGGCTTTTGGGTTAGATTGGAGCCCTGAGAGTCCATGAAATAATTTGTAGCTCAAAGGATGTTAAAGAGTTATAAGGGCTTGCAGGCAACGGGGTGCAGGTGTGCTGTTATGGCTGTGGATGGTGTACAAGACATTTCCATGTTGCCAGGTGTTTCTTGCACCAATAAAGTAAAAGAGAATTTGGTTTGAGAATTTTAATGAAACTTATGCATGTCTTCTTAAAATTTACCCTCATCTAAGAAGGAAAGGACTGCCTGTTCAGAATGCCCACAAGACTGATGCTAGAAGAAAGGCTGTGCCAGAAATGTTTCTTTCTGAGGGTGAGAAGCAGCTGAGCCACTATTTCCATTTTCATCATGGGGTGCTGCATAGAGCAGCAGGAAGGTAAAAGGGTATGGTCCTGAAGGAAAACCTACCATTTCCATTTCAAGGTGGGAGATTTCCTAATGAGAAAGGGAGGGGAGCAGAGGCAGCTACTTTTCCAGTCCCCATCTACAGTCTTCTGTAAAAAAGGCCCACACCCCAAGGTAAGCCTGCTCAGGATGTGTGCTACGTGGATCACCCAGAGGAGAACCGGAGTTGCAGAATGTCTGGTTTAGAATTCTTGGCCCCAGTAGAAGGGAACCCAAACACAGCAACAGGGTCAGAGTCTAGCTCTGACAGTGGATCCATGACCTTTAAGAGGCCTAGGAAAAGAGCACATGCAAGGAAGGATAATAGTATTAGAAAAAAGCCACAAAAGTCCAGCTTGGAATCCAATGAACTGCTGAATTCCCCAAGCACTTGCTTCACCTCCTTTTTCTGGTATGGTGCTTATAATACTTGATGGAGCTGGTAGGTTTACAGTGGTTACTTTGTAGATACACACTAGAGTCAGTAACAGAATGAACAAGCACTGAATGTGAATTTCAGTTTGTTTCTTTTTCTTACAACTTTCTTTCAGAACAACCTCAATATTTACAAAGGCAGGGCAGCTCCCATGTTCCCATGTTACAACATACTGCTCTAGCTGCATTCCTGCTAAAAAAGAAATAGTAATGGTTTCTGAACAAAAATCAGAGCCTGTGATTTTTAACTTTCTGTCCCTCCTGTCAAAGCATAGATTATGGTGGAAAGGATAATCTGGAATTGCTTTCTTAGGACTTGTCATGAGACGGTTGTAGCTACCTCACCGATAGACTCCTGAACGTAACAGTCCTCCTCAGCTCCCAGACTGAGGGGAGGACGCAGGATAAAACAGATTTGTATCCAAAAACAAAACAAAAAGCAGAAGTACCCCCCCCCCCAAAAAAAAAACCAAACCAAACCCCAAAGAAACAAAAGCCCCCAAACTCTACTAAACAAAAGGTTTCACGAAAAAAACCCCAAACAAACAAAAAAATCCTAAATATCTGAACTGGATTCCACACTTCTTCTCCAACACCAGAAAAGTGTACAATTTCCCAGGCTGGAGTAGAAAGGTTATATATAGCGCTGCAATTTAATTCACATGACAATTAAAAAATACATGAAGTGGTCTTCCTTATGCATGAGAAAAGATTATCAGAGTTTTCCCGTTTTCCTCTTTTAGCTTATTAAAAATGTAACTCCTTCAGGAGTAATATATTAACTCAGAAAGGACTGCTTAAGTGAGACACAGATTGTGATTAAAGGAAGTTTGGAGTTCAGGAGAAGTCTGTGTTTGAAAAACATCCTCAGTGTTTGGAGTATTGCATATGACTTTTGACAACTAATTTGGGGAAAAAGTGGTAGGGAATGAACCTCAACAGGAAAAGCTCTTGTTTTTTGTCACTTTGTGTCATTTCTGAAACACCGTTTCACCTCATTTGTATTCCCCCCCTTCCTCCCAATAAGTTTGTGTTAAAATGTATCAAGACAGAAAAGACTTTGAAAAAGGTACCAGAACTGTGATAAAGGATGACGCTAGCTAGTTGGGAGGTTATGCTTTATTATGTAAATCCATGTTTAGGGGTAGTTTAAAATGTATATCATATGGTTAGAGGCAGCTAATTAGCTAGATAAACTATACTGCTTCCAAATAAAGTGTACCAATCCATAACATAAATGCCAGGGGCACGACTTCTTGCAGGTCTGTGACCTACCTGATTGACCAAAACTGTCCCTCATCTGTACCAGTCAGTCTCACGTAATGGAGCATTAGCCACAAGGCTGCTGGTCCTTGCCGAGTCCCACTGCTCAAATCCACCTTGTCTTGCTGCTCCTGGGAAAAGGCTCCTGCATTGCTCTCCCTTGGGTAATTCTGTAGAGTTGAGCACCCCGAGCTTGAATTCAGCTTGGAGCAGAAGGAAATAAAACTTCAGTCTGCACATAAATCCTTCATTTACTTACATATAAAACCAATGAAACAATGCAATTTCCCCTTCTTTTTCTGTAATTTACAAACGGTTAAAATTGTTTTCTTGGCAGAAACATCCATTTCTTAACTGCTTAGTGCCCATGCTGGCAGCACCAGGCTACAGCAATGGCTCTGTAAGTACCAGCACTTGCTCTGGAAGTACCAAGAGGGGCTGGATGAAGAACTTGCGAAGCATAATTTATTCAGTGAATATAGGTGCTTTTTTGTGCTTGCAAGAACTCCAGGGAAGGCAGGTGGGTTTGGCTGATTTTTTTTTTAATAGTTTGCTGAATTTCTTTAAGGAGCTGTAGTGTGTTTGCACGCAGTACTTGTACGTCAGTGGCTTGTTAAGAGATGCGTTTCAATGTTGGCAGTTCAGGCGCGGGGTACCGTGTGGCCTGCCCGGACAGGTGCCATTCACCTCCTGGGCTCTGGCACCTGCAAAGGGCAAATGTTGGGAAAGTACTTCTAGTGAGTGCCGAGACACTTGTGTAACATCCACGGTTCAGCTGGCAGAATTTCACTTCAATATGCCTGAAATCTGCAGCACCTCACGCGTCTGAAAAAAAAATTATAGCGTGCGCAGGGGTTGGTAGTCATTAGAGATCTGCGAACGCGCGTGAAAAATTGCATGCCGCGCGGCCGTGCGCTGACCGGGGCAGTGACCTGCCGCTCCAGCCCGCCGGGCCAGCCGGGGCGAGGAGACCCCGCTCCC
>VWZS01004055.1:400171-556246 GCA_013397075.1 Rhabdornis inornatus
ATGCAGCATCCCTTCTCCGAGGCCTCCTTCAGGCTCTGAGGGAGCCCCGCCGCGGGCGCGGCTCCCCGCAGCGCGGCCCCGCCGCCCGCCCCTCTCCGCCCCGCAGGGAAGAGAAACGCCGCCTTCCGCGGCGCCCCGCCGAGCCGGGCCGCGGCCGCTGGCTCCCGGCCCCGGGCCGAGGAGGGACGGCCGGGGGGCGCCGGCCCCCGCCCCGCCAGCTCGTGGCTGTTACGGAACGATGCTAACCTGGTTTACCTGCCGTGCTGTTTCCATGAGACTGCTGGCTCTCTGGTTCCTTTTTCTTTTTCTTATTTTCTTTTTATTTCTCTCTCCCCACCCCCCTTTTTTTTCCCTCCTTTTAAATTATTGGCAATCATGACGATTCGGGGCAGTTTGTAGGAATGGGGAGGTGGGAAAGGGAAAGTTTTAGCTGAACACCAGGCTCTTGCTGTCAGAAGTTCTGGGAAAGCAATGGCGAGTTCATCTCTAGGTTGGCTGGTAGCAGTTTGTCCCAGACAGAAAACGGGCCGTGGAGCCCGGTAGTAGGTGAAACCCACCCAAGTGATCTCTTTGGCAATGTCTTTTATGAAATAACGTGCTTGCGATGTATTAAACACAATGGAAGAATAGCACAGGTATGACTGAACTGATTTCTGACTGAACTGTATATACGGTTATTTTTACAACGTTTCCTTGGAACTGACAATGTATTGTGTTCCCCAAAGCTGTAACACCAGGTTTTCAGATTTGCTAGACGTACAAGAGACAGGCAGATCTTGTGTTGCAGACATTTCGGTTATTGTATTGGGTACGACAGACAATGGGAACCAAAATACACAACCGTGAGGAAAATGGCAATTGGATGGTATCGTTAGGGGATGGAAACAAGTGAGAGGAAAGACTAGTAATCATACTTAATTCCTTGTCATTATTAAAATTATAGTGTTGCTGGTTCGACACACATCTCAGATGCGTCTGAAGGTGTCGAGGATGATGGATTTAGTACAGAGGAGTAGTGTGTGGTGGGTGACACCAAGATTTGTTGTCGCAGAAATCAGCAACTAAGTGAGAAATTGCAACTTCCCTCTGTCTATGTGTGTGCCTCTGTGTGTTTGCATAGCGGTTTATTCCCTTGCTCATTGCTTGCAGGAGCTCTCTCCAAGAAGAGATGGGATGAGGGATTCCAGCGAAAAAGCAACACTTAGAGCCAATTAATTTGTTCTGTGTTAAATAAATTTAGATAATAGTGTTGGTATTGACATTGCCATGGGACAAAAGCAACATTTTGGGGGTTAACTGACGTTTGGCTGATAGCATTAACTCTTTCCTAACCAGCCTCATCAAAACAACTAATTAATTCCTTCTTCCAAGAGTGAACTGTCCTTGCTGAAAGTTTAATTTGTAGCTCTGCATCCTTTTAGCTCTTTTTTTTTTTGTGAATGGTGACCCAGCATTGCTAGCACAAAAACCAGGATGGACTTCCCAGGGGATAGAAACTAGACTGGGTTTTCAGCTCACGTTTTTCTCAATAATACGCCTTTGTTGGTTTTGTAGCAAGTTTGTTACGAGGATAGTTAACACCCTGGTCTGTTAATGCTGAGTACAGTTTAAAAGAGACTCCCTGAAACAGAGGCGTGGAGAATTCCCCCCAAACAGCCCAGCACTGAGAGTGCCTTTGTGTGCCACTTTCCCTCATTAGGCTTGCAAACCAGGGTGCTGCTGGGATTTAATGTTTGTGAGAAATGATAGGTTCTGATGGTTTATCGATTTGTGCAGAAAGTGAGCTATCTCTGGAAGAAACAAATTTGTACATTATCAGATTTTCCTATGGATTTGTTAGCATCTCTGAGCACATTTCCAGAACTTCCTTGCTCCTGACAAAGGTGTTCGGTAGTATTAAAAACTTTTCAGGAGTGCTATGAGAATGCCTCCCATTAAAATTGTTTAACCACTGTGACTAGTAAAACCCATGGTTTAATTATCCACTTACGTGCTATCATAGCCACCTGCCTTCACTTCTTTTCTTCGTTCTTTCTTTCCCACACTTGCTCTCTCCTGTTTGTGCTCTGTCAGATACGTAAACACAAAAGCTCATCTGCTGCCGTACTCTGACTTGAAGGAAACAGGTTTCTCTTCCCAGCTGTAGAGATGTCAGTAAGGCATCACTTCTCTGCAGTTCGAGGCCCATCACAGACTTTTGTCACAGGATGTAGCTAATTTCTTTAGAGAAGTATGGTTTGTCAGTGGGAGAGGAAGAATAACTTACTCATATGGTTTTTTTCCTTACGTATTCTTTCTTCTTTATAAAAAATTTAAATTAACTAATAAAGTGACAGAAGGGCTGCCTATAGAACAGGTGCAGCAGCAGTGCTCTAGCTGTACAGCCACCATCTGGAAGGGTGTCAGAGAGTGACAAGGCCTCCACGAGGGCCCTGCAGCAGTGGTGTTGGTGTTGGGGGTGGGCAAGGGCAGCCTCCCCGTGGAGTGAGTGGCTGGAGTGACTCATTTGGCCTGTGCTCGCAGGGAATCCACCGCTCTGTGTGGATGATCCTCTGGCACCTTGGTAGACACGCTCCCATGGATATGCGTCAAGGATTGAGGGGCTCACATTCCGGTACACACTTAGATGACTCGTGAATTGTGCTCGACAATGGCTGCAAAGTGCAGGGGTGATTTATGGGAGGGGGTGAAACCATGTTTAAAAACAAATGAAAAATTAGAAAAATACCAATAAACTGTAAACTGGCTGATCCCACAGAAACCATTTTTCTCTTTTTCCATTAAATCTCTTCTACTGGTGTAACAAAAGCTTAGGATATAACTCTCAAAGATAGTATATGGAGTTGAGGACAGATTCATGTGAATGCTTTCCAGTTCCTGATCCTTGCATTTTTCATGGAATGCTTCTTGCCCAGCATTTTTTTTTAAAAAGTTGAATTATTTTTTCCTACTTTCTTGTACTGTTTTCACATTAAAAGTGTCCCAATGCTCTAGTATTTTTTCATAGAATGTTGTTATTACTAGGAAATTTTATGTACGGCAATAATAAATCTATAAAAATCAGATTGACGTCACTTTGCATGCTGCCTACTTGTGTATGTATATTCTGTGTTCATTCAGATTTACAATCAGTTTAAAGAGACATAATCTTTATTTACCCGTAGAGACTACTTATTTTCCTCTGATTGGTGTACATCTGTAACTTCTGCTGCAGGTTATGAAGACTAGGTGCCTGACGGTAGTTGACATCCTTCTCTCTTTTGAGTGAACCCCATTCAGTGTATGAATCTCAGTTGCCCCAGTGCTCATTTTCATTTGCATGACAGCAAGTTCAGGCAGAGAGGCTGACTTGCATTGGCAGGGGCTGAAGGGTCTTGCCAAATGTGAAATATCAGCTGTTTAGGCATGCTGTCATCATAGCAGGCACCACTTGCTCCCTTTGTAACAGCCCAGCTAATTGATATGTGCGCTATTAAAGTGAGCGTTTGCATGCCAACCTGATTGAGTCAATACCAGCCTCCAAATCTGAGGCACTTCGCTGAGCTGTGCTTCAAGCCAGTGGGATTTTGAGATGGCCTTCTCCAGGGACAGGTTGTGATGATTGATTTCAGCAGGAACGGCGTCTGATCCTGAAAGTCTTAACACCATATGGCAATGCCACGGGGGAGAGAGGCTGCACTGGCAACCTCCGAACTTGCACTTTGTGTTGCGGTAGCACGTGCGAGTGCTGTTAAGGGAAGACTGCTGAGCTCTGTGGATAGGGGTCAATTAGTAGGGGCCTCAGAGGAAGCAATTTCCCTGCCGTCTATCTGGCTTTAAATTACATGCACAAGTTAAGTGACGGCATGATGGAATTGAGCAGTGGTGAGGGGGAACTGTAAAGTGTGATAAGAAGCAGGCGGCTAACACGATCCAACGGGCTTACTGGAAGGTGGAAAGAAAGACCACCTTGTAGCTTGTGTTGCTGTTCATCACTAAACATCAGCAGTGCTGCTGTATGACAGGCTCTCTCCCCTGCCTGCCACGGCCTCGTAGCCCTCCATCTGGCCAAGGCTCCCTGTGTGCCTGTGTTAAATGCTTTGCAAAAGGGCAAAAAAGCAGTCCTCATTCCTGGGCGTTTTTAGCTGGAGCAAGAACTGCCGTCTGCCCTGAGTGCAATTTACATTGGCATTGGCTGCAAAGCCCTGATCAGCCCTGACTGCTGTTTTTTCCCCTCTTTCCTCCTCATTTGTGCGCCTGGTGCTCTGCCAGGGTTCTCTGTTCTTTTGTTCCCAGGCCTGAGCCTGCAGGGAGTGTGCCTGGTGCTGGAACTGGCTTCTAGCACCATAACAGAGCCCTCTCTGGGTGATTGTGATGCTCTTGCTTGGAGCTTCCAACATGGTGCATGATCCTGCCGTGACAGTGTGAGCAGGCAGGGGAGGAAGTGAGAGGCAGGGCAGGATCTGACCTTTGTTGAACATTTCGCCATTGAGGTTTTGTCGCTTTCATTCAGATACTGCATGTCTGAGAGAAACATACATTCAATGGTGAGTTTTCCTTTTGACCTCTGGAGGTTCTTGGGGACAACACCAGGCCTCCTACTGTCACTTCCAGCAGAGACCAGAGCAGCTGTGTCTTTGTTCACCAGTGCCTCGTTTCTGCTGCTCAGAAATCTCCTTGAGGGGAGTCGACCTTCTGCATTAGGTTCACATCTTGCAAGGCAGGAACGTGCTGTGGTTGGTGGGAGTCAAGGGGTGGCGGAACGTATTTTGAGCCCAGAGGTGACAAACTTTCGGTCTCCTTGCAGTTCTGGCAGATCACTGAGTGCAAATGATTTCCTCTGAAATGTGATTGGTTGGTGCCTGGTTTACCATTTCATATGTCGTTGTTTCCTTTTTCTCGTGTGATACTTGCAAAGCCGAGAAAGTGCCCAAACCCCATGGCACTACTGTTCAGTTTAGAGTGTACATACTGTTGTTAAGGGGGGGCAAAAATGAAGTTGCTCCTGCCTAAGAAAATCTCTTAGTGGTGGGATTTTGTACTTAGCTGAATAGAATTTCAAGAAATTCTGCAAAATTGTAAGCCAGTCAAGGACTTAACAGACTCTTTCATACACATCACTGCTTTTTACTTGCATTAAAAATCAGTTGCTTTAAATCATTGAACTATGATTGTTTGCTAGTGATATTGTCTGTATGGTTAGAGAGGTTAACTGGTTGTGGTGGTTCTGAATTTTGATTGCACTGAGTAGTTCTTCGCATGGTTTTCTAAGTACTAGTATAGGTTATGCAATTGGGGCATCAAGATTCTGTGCCAGACTCTGGATTTCAGTGTTGTGACTGTTTAGTCTGTTTTTTTAAGCTGACATAATGAAAACTGTATGCATTGTTTAGGCTGGGCAAGCTGCATGTGTCATGAGAAAGATGATGAATGAGGGTGGTTTTGGGTTTTTTTGAGCAGTAATTAGCATAATAAGTGTCTTTTTTTCCTTTTCTTTTTTTTCCCCCAAATCATCTAGGTCACTTTGAACTAGATATTTCAGTTAGAGGTGCATAAAACCATCATGACTTGGAGTTCTATGCCAACTACAGGATGTTTGGAAAATCTTTTCCAATTCTGTGTTTATACAAATTGTTGTAGACTATACACATCATGCCTGATTCATACAGGGAGACTTTGTCTAAGTTGGTAGATATGTGAATGTCATGCTACATACCACTGATTAGGGGTAGGTAACAATAAGGAACAGTCTCAATTTTTGTCTGCTTGTTCATGTATGTTTGTATTATCAGATCTTGGGGTCGCTTTCCATGTAATTCTGTTTCCTAAGTGCACACCTAATACCTTTACTGAAGACAGGGAAGACCTTGCTCACTTGGAGAACGTAAGCAACGTAAGGAGGTCAGCAAGCAATCCCTTGGTACTGGGGAAAAAAAAGGAACAGAAACTTTTTTTTTTTTTTTTTTGGTCAGAAAGCAACATCCTGTTAATGCTTTTTGGGTTTTCAAAGAAAAGTGCCCCAGAGAGTTAAAAAAAAGGCTGTTATTAATTTCTGTATGCTGTCATCTCATGCAGTTATGCATGGCAATGACTAAGAACAGGTCTTTTTGAAATATCCTAAAAATTTGTATTGTTAAAAAGAAAACTAGTAGTCTTCCAATGCTTAACATGCATATCTTGTAAGAGTTAGGCTTGGTGAAATAGTTCTAAGCAGGCAAACCTAGGATGTACACCATAAACACTCATCAAATACAGCATAATCCTTTTGATCACTGGCTGCAATGGGAAATGGCTGCTGCTTGCATAGGGAAAGGCTTTAAGATAAGCTTTCTGGATGTACCCAAGCGAGTTGGGAGCAATAAGTAACTTGTGTCACTGTAGCCTTGGTGGCTAATAATTCCTTAGCCACCAACTCTGTGCTTGAAAACTGGCAGCAGACACCATGTCTCCTGAGGAGTGCCACCACCCAGGGAAAGCATTTCTCTGCTTCTGTAGTGTCTTGTAGTGTTTCTGATACCTCATCTGCTTGGATGATTGTACTGAACCACAATGTCTTGAAGCATGTGGCTTCCTTTGACATTTTTCTTGTTATTTGAGACTGCATGTCTGCCTTCTTTCTTCTTTTGGGTACTTTTATTGTTTTCCACAGTCGTATCTTGTTCAGTCACATGCAAACAACTGTCCTGAAATTGAATTACTCCGCAGTGTAATCTAAAGTCATCCCCCATTTCAGCATCCTGTGCTTTCTGTTGTGTGTTGAGTTATGTTGCACTGTACTTTAGATGCAACAGCCATTTAATAATGTTGAAGCCTTAGCTCTGCAGGGGCTAAAAAGATCCCAGCAGGCTTGTTAACTTCTACTCTCAGACATTATGGGAAATATTTTCTCCTCCCTGGAACTCTTCGGCATCCTTTTAATTAGCACTATAAAAATCCATAGCCAGGTATGTGTGAAGCCTGTTTAATTTTTTTGCAGTTTTCCCAGTTTCTCTGTTCCTTCCTATTTAACCAGACAGTGGTGCCAAGTGAGATATGAGAAGGTAAAAGGAATAAAGGCAGCCTGGGTCATGCCAGCTACTGTGTTCTTGTCAGGCAGCATACTCATCAAGTGCCTTTCCTGTACTCACCATAGGATCTTATTTTTTGCCTGCTCTACTCAATATTTTTCTTAATCTCTGAAGTGCTGGACATTTTAAAACTTTGCACCTCTCCTTTCTCAGGATAGTATCATTTTCTGCTCCAGGCTGCTGTGGTCATGGTGTCTGTTGTACTTCTATGTAGGATCCCCACTAGCTGGTATCAGACTTCATTTGGCTAGAAGTTATCTTTCTATCTATTTGACTAAGCAGCTATCTATAACAGAGATGAGAGAGATTATTCACTGGTTTAGGAAGTGGAGAAGCAGTATTAAAATTTGAGGTGGAGAGAAGAACTCAATAAATACTGGAAAATGGGGTAAATCCAAGGGAGTTCAGGATGGATACCACTTAAGATGAGCGCAGAGGAGGAGGAAAGAAGAGCTGCAGAGTGCTCAAACAGAGGATTCCAGAGTGGCTGAGGGCTAGTTATAATGTGTGAAGCCTCAGTGAGGGGGTGCCTGCTCCTCCACAGGGGTGACCCAGTTACCATGGGACAGACTGAGCACTGAGGGGTGCAGTGGTAGGGATGAAGTTGCAGTGACATCTCCCTTGCTGAGAAGAACACAAGGTGTATTTGCTGCTATGAGTAATAAATTAGTATTCAGGTGAGGCAATTGAAGAGCTCACCACTAACCATCTTCCCAAAACTTCTGCAGGGGGAGGCCAAGATTTCACAGAGCTGAAGGGAACCTGGATGGGGGTAAGCAGGGCTTTCCCCGTGTCCTTGTTGATATCATAAACCAGTGTCTTTAATTAATTTTTTTAAGTAAACTGGAGTTTGTGGAGAGAATTTGGATATCAGGGAGAGTATTTGGTATGGGTGGAGTCTTGTCATCCAAACAAGTTGTTCAAGGGGTAAGAAAATTATAAAGGCATACATACAGAAAAGCCAACAGATGTGAAAGAGACAGGGGAAGCTTGCAAAGGAGAGGCTGAAAATTACAATTTCTTGCACCAAGACTTCTTGATCTTAAAGGTTTCTTTGGTAATGTGTACTGGGTTTCCTAGGAAAGCTGGAGCATGCTGACAGCATATCAGTCTGGCACTATGTTAACACAAAGAATTTGCCCCATTGTCATGAAAAAATACCCCAAAACAACTGCAGTTCAGTAACATCTGTCCTGCACATCCTAGCTGTGGTGCAGGATTGGAGATCGGGTGCAGCAGCCTTAGCAGTTACAGGCTTGGAAGAGAGCTGAAGAGTTCTCAGAGTCAGTGTAGAAGCTACAAGGAGGGCAGAGAAAGAGGCAATTAAAGAGGCTGGAAACAGAAAAGGGGAGGCAAGGAATAGACATTCTTAAATATGTGATCTCCAAAGCCAGCAGTATTAGTAAAAAAAAAAGGCTTTTGGTTTTAGAGTGAACAAAACAGAAGAAAAGTATATTTGGAAGGGTTGTGTGACCCACATGGCAGGGCGTGAGAGAGGATGATGACACCATCTTAGTAATGATGAAAAACCCATTCCCTCTACATTATCAGTTAATATGAGTCTGGGAGGTGGTGAAATGGTTGACTGGTTGCTTGGAAGCTGATGTAGAGTAAATTGGAGGTCAAAGTTCAGTGGAGGTCACTGTGTTATGAAAATAATTACTGAGGTGTTTTAATTGTCATCCTTGCAAATTTCAGAAGACACACCCGGGAAAGAATGGGATTCAAAACCATTTACAGTGTATTAACGTTTCCCTCACCAGTCAGAAATTGTGGTGAGCTGTTGTATGAGTGTGTTGCTGCTCCTCTTCCTGCGTTGAGTCAGACAACACATGGTGCTCACCTTGATGCTTGGCTATAAGAGTGCCAAACTGGCACCTGTGATGAATCTTAGGCGTTAGGCTGATTATACTCCCTCAGCTCAGATATCAAGTGCATTTGAGTTATGTATTTCTGTATTTCTCCTGTATTTCTCCTTCCTTTTTTTTTTTTTGCAAGTTTTGCAGAAAAAGAAACAAGCAAGCACAGACCAAGAATTAATGGATATATTTTTCACTGGCTCTTTTATCAACAGCATATGAAAAATCCCAAAGGACAGAAGCAGTTAGCTAACCAATGAGGCATCATAGCTGATTTTAGGTCCCATGCAGGAGAAAAAGATACTGAAGCCCCAGCAGCTCAAGGGGAAAGAGATTTAAATTTAGGTTTGGTACAGAGAAACATGCCTTTCCTCCGCTTGGAGACCAGTTTGTAAGAGATTACTGTACCCCAGGGCAGCAGTTTGGAGGATGATAGAGATGTCAGCCTGTGAGTGCAAAGACTTGTAGTACTGGATGATGAACCAGCAGGGATTTCTCATTAATGGAATGAATGTTAACGAGAATAATTCTGTTTTGTGAGCTGGTGTGTGTGGGAAGGATAAATGATAGGGGCTGATGGATGGTCTTCGCAGAGATTTGATTAGGGAGAAGGTGAATATGTGTGTGAGAGAGGGGGATGTGTATGCACGTGGTACATCCATTGCAGTAGGCAGGCACACTTCTAGTTGATGTCTGACAGAGAAGTCAGCAGAAGTAACCAGACAGGTCCTAGGCAAAAGAAGAAGCTGACCACTGGTGTGGATGTTTCATTTTTAGTGTCTTGTGAATTGTAGGGTCTTGGGTTTTATGTTACATGGTGGTAACAAACCTGTATCCAAGAATTTCTCTATAAAACTTGTCGGTAACAGAGCTTTCTGCTTTCTGCTAATAAAGCATTTGACTATTGATATTAATTCCCACAGTCAGTATGCGAGCAATGAATTACACGTATTTTGCTTAGCATAATTTTTTGCTCTGAAGTAATACTCTTAAAGGTTGTATGAGCTCTTCCCAGTTCCTGAAAAAGCAGGAGACAGGCCAGACCTACTGGTTGAGAGGCCAGTCAGGCAGAACCAACAGAAACAACCCCTCATCCTGCCTGAGGCCTTCATATGCTGCTGGAATGCAAATAACAAATGAAAAGAAGGAAAATAGTCACATAAGCTGAGTAGGCAGTCCAGCAGACACAGCAGCTCCATCATCAGGTAGAGGGGTAGCTGAAAAAGTGAAGGAACTGCATGAACTGCTCAAGAGAGACATAAAAATGGGGAAAGAAACGTGAATCCCTTTGCCAGTGAGATGTGGGAGACCCCTAACCCAAAAAGCCAAACTTCTGATGTCTTCCCTGCTGCCTTTGCCAGGAAACCATTAGGAGCCCCCGCCCGAGGCCAGAGCGCGGCCAGCTGGAACTCAGCGGCAGGGTGGCAGATGGCAGGAGGAGTTCCCGACCCGGCTGGCCCGCCGCTGCCAGCCCCGCGTGCGGGATGCCAGGCACGGGGAAGCCGCCGGCCAAGCCGCGCTCCCCTCGGGAGCGAGCGAGACGGCAGAGGTGGAGACTTGGCTCCGTCCCGCGGCTCGCTGGCCAAAAAGGCTGCGCTGGCACAAGGGAGGGAGTGTGCTGGAAGGCGTCCACAGCCAGCTACTCCCAGCCTGGGAGGGGATGGGCAGAGGAGATATGTTCCTTTCCAGGGCTCTGCCCGCATCCGTGTGCCCGTACCCTCTGCGCACCGCTGCTGTGCTTTAGCGACTCGGGCTGAGCCCTGGGGATGTTAAGGGCGACGGTGGAGGCTGTGAGCTGCTCTCCTTAGAGCCGAAGGTGATGCTCACCGGCACAGAGAGGGGCTCCAGGGGCTCCGTCACTAACATTTCCTGGAACTGAGCTGTTTTTCCTTTGACAGCATTAGTCTGGATTCCTTATGATTTCTGATCTGTAGTTGCCGTCTGTTTTCCCCAATGGCATTACGCATTTTTTTCAGATCAAGACCCCATTCCCCCAAATTTGATCTCATCTATATAGTGAAAAACAAGTTAATATATAAAATAAGCTGTGGTGTGCAGTGAATGTAGATGAGGGATACCTTTGCTCCTTTTTTCTCCCGTGGAGAAACACATTACTTCTCTGACTAATCCTATTGATTTGGCTGGGGAGCTGTGGCTTGCTGCTGATTTCAAGTCCAAGTGGCAGGATCCGGCTGTACAGTGGCAGGTCTCCGTGGCCATTGGCACAAATCTTTTATTCCCCGGCTGACTCCACTGAAATCTGAGGTTACCTCTGAGCTATTTGAGAAGAGCTGGGTTTTCAAACCATGACCCTGACTTAGGAGTACATTTTAAAAATTTCTTCTTGCAATGTCCTGTGGCAAAGGTTTACTTTTCACTCGGTGGAGCTGGCGGCAGAGAAAGTCAAATGAGTTTTCCTAATCTGGTATGTTCTAAATCTGGTTTGTCTCAAATACAGCCTGAGAGATATGCAGCACAAGTGGAAAAATAACTTCCAGCACGTAGATGCGTGTCCTCTCGGAGCAAATAAAGCTGACTTTTAAAATAAATGTTAAATCTCATCCTTGGTATGAAGGGAGACAGGCCTGTAGCTCAGGTAGAGGAAGAGATATTTTAAAATGGGATGTGGAAGAAAGCTCACCACCAAACTTCTGACCCACCGTACATGTCCCTTTTTATCTGCTAAGTCCAATAATAAGCTTGTTATTAGAGGACATCTGTTACTGCCTGATAACACATACAGCTAGCAGGAGCACAGTGTTGGTGGGCAGCCAGGGATTTTGGCAGCTGTGGGGAGCGGCAGCTTCGTGGACTGTTTCACACCTCGTTCAGAGCTGGGGCAGCACATCCCTCCCGTGGGCCTGCGGCTAGCTGGGAGGATGCCAGGAGTTTGAGGTGAGGGCTATTCCTGCACGGAGCTCCCCAGTGCCAGCTGGTATGCACATGTGCCAAAGCCTCATCCGCTCATCCTCCTGCAGCCACAGCTGGCCCCCTCGGTGCTGGGTCAGCGCGGTGGGTCTCCTGGCATACCTCCAGGACAGGCAGTGGAGCAGCTGGGAGAAACGTGCCGCACACTGGGTTCTGCTTTTTCCTTCTGCAGTTCCAGGAGATGCAGTTCACACACTAGTTTCTTGCCCCCAAGCCTCCTTGCCCGAAGAAAAACATTCAAGGAGACTGTGTGAGCTGAATCTGAGCGTCATGAGGTTTTCCCCAAAGTCATTGCTGTAGGTAATGTATATTTATGAGCGGAACAAAGTGGTCTGCAGACACTTTGAAAGGCTGCTTTCCTCTCAGCGTGGCTTAGCATTTAGGCAAGTAAGGAGTGGAGATGCTGTCCAAACTGCATGTGCCAGTGGCGGAGAAGGCTGGTGTAGGACAGATGGCATCTTCCACCTGCCTTCCTGTGTGTAAGGAGATGCTGATGCTCTGTGGTTCAGGAGACGGTTATCCTTCCCGTACCTAGAGGGAGCCTACAAGAAAACTGGAGAGGGACTTTCTACAGGGGCACGTATTGGTAGGAAAAGGAGAAATTACTTTAGACTGAAAGAAAATAGGTTTAGATTACATATTAGGAAGAAACGTCTTCTAGTGAGGGTGGTGAGGCACTGGAACAGGCTGCCCAGAGAATCTGTGGATGCCTCATCCCTGGCAGTGTTCAAAGCTGAGTTGTATGGGGATCTGAGCAACCTGATGCAGTGGGTCGTGTCCCTGCCCGTGGCAGGTGAGTTGGAAGTGCTCTATAAGGGTCCTTCCAATCCAAACCATTCTATGATCTTACAGTGCTCTGCAGGTCAGGAGACTGCATCTCTCTGCTGGGCTTTAGCCCATCACAGTGTAACACAGCTCCATCCCAGTAATGAGACTGTGCCTGTACCACCATGTGTGCCCTGAGCCCAGCTCTTGTCTGCAGAAAGGTCTTTCCAGAGAGGGAAATCAGGGATGGAAAGTGAGTCTCAAACTTGTACCAGAGTCTGCACTCTTTATGTATGAGCAATGCTGATGTCATTTCCAGGGTGACCGTCAGACACCTGAATTAGATTGTGGCACTAGAAATACAAGGTGTGACATGGAATGAAGGCCAGTTTGCTTTCCTGCTGATGGTCATGTGGGCTCTCTGAGACTGATGAGGTGCATAGCCTGCATTCACACTGTGTAAGGAAAGCATACAGGCACTGGTTCATGGCCAGTGGTGGTCAGTGTTTGCTCGGCTGGGCTGCTGATTGATTCAAATTGCATTTCATGCAGGGCCAGGACTTTCCAGCTGAACCATTTTGGCCAACATAGAGCATCCGATTTCTCTATATCTGATCATGTATCTCTTTCTCAATATACATAGATATATTGAGATATACATAGACACAAACACACACATATATATGTATATATATGTGTGTGTGTTTGTGTCTATGTATATCTCAATATATCTATGTATATTGTATATACCTTACCTGGCCAAACTTCTCCTTTTGTGCAAGTATTTCAAGAAGGGATTGCTCTCCAGCTTGAGAATTTTGTGTTGGTTTATCTGCAGATCTTGGTAATCTCGGTTTTCCTTGTGTTGCTAGCACCACTCCTGCTGCTTTGGGAAATCCATCTGTTTTATGTCATTTGCCATGGGAAATTGAGATCCATTAATGTGCTTCCTATTTCTGTGGTTGTATAGGTCTCTGTAAAGACCACCAAGTAGCCCAGATTTTGTTGGACATACCTCAGTTGCCATATACTTCCCAAAGAGCCTCTGTTGAGCTGGATTGTTTCCAGGGCTCCTTAAAAGGAATGAGGAGAGCCCCATCTAGCTAATAATTTGCTGTAGACAACGTGAGTTTACTTCAATGAGAGCAGGATTTTTGCTCATGGATCAAACATCAAAGGATTCTTACATAATGCAACATCTTTTAACATTGGTAAAGTGTTAGGTCATAATCTTGTAGTGCTCTGATATATTTTGTTATTCTATCTTATTTCTGAATGCAATTCACCTCAACTCAAATGATTCCCTAGCCTTGTAGAAAATAGTAATACAGGTGACTTACACTGAGTCTTGGTTAGATAGCTCTGAATTTTTCCTGCACCCTTAAGCAGCAGCAGCATCCCAAGCATGTGCAGCAAACTTTCCTGCTTCCTTGTCTCTCTACCACATCTTTCAGCTGGCTTTGAGACTCAGAGAGTGGAGGAAAGAGGATTCTCTGGTGGGTGTGGTAGGCTTGAGCTTGCTAAGGGCTGGGCTGGGCAAACAGGCAGGCCTTGGATGAGCAAATCCCACTGTCTGGCATCCCATGCCTCGCTCCTTCAGTCGGTCACCCCAGAGGGCAGTGGGAGGCATCGTTTTTAATGGATGCTTTTACTATGAAAATACAGGTGGTGAAACAGACTTTGGTGAGGAATTTACAGCTCCTGCCAGCATGCAGTTTTCATGTGTTGTGTATAGCAAGGGTCTGATTTTACGTTTCCCTGCGGGGTGTCCAGAACAGATACATAGGTATCATTTTTCTGCTTAATTGAGGAGATTTTCTGTTGGTTTCTGTTGCCTGTTTTTTACCTCCTCCTCCAAAAATGTAGCATGCTTAGTTCTCTATATGAAGCTAATTTTTCTAGGCAATAATTAGATTTTCAGATTTCGAATATTCTAGCTACTTCTTCTACAGTGAAAGCTGGCACATAGGGATCAGAATAGAAAGTTTGGAAGTGTGGAGGACATTTCATCCTGGGTTTGTGTAGGGATAAATCCTCTCCAGCGCCACGCTGTATAGTATTACCCACTTGGAGAAGCCAGGGCTGCAGGTTTCTGAACATCCTCCTGAGAGCAAGCCTGCCGTTTGTCAGCATTTGCACTGGCACAAACAGTGAAGGCTTTTACAGCAAAAGAGAGCTGATCAGCTCTGGTTCTGCTCCTCACCACCCCTCCCTAGGCTTCCAGGGGGATCTGTCTTTCCTGTCACTCAGGATAACGATTCCCCACCGGCAGCACAGAGATCCAGAAATGTGCTGTAATCTTGCTGAGAGTTTGATTCCTCAGCTGGGACTGCTGGATTTACACAGCCAAGCAGTAGATGGTCATTGCACTTAAACTTGTGTGTTGCTGTGCTGAACCTCCAAATGGGCTGAAGGGTCTCTCTTTGTCTGGAAATAGCCTTGGTTCTTGGAGTGGTGAAATCTATGTATTTCATTGCATGTACTGGTTTAGATTTAACTTCATCTAGCTACTCAGTTTTAAAAGATTTCTTTCTTTCTTTCTTTCTTTCTTTCTTTCTTTCTTTCTTTCTTTCTTTCTTTCTTTCTTTCTTTCTTTCTTTCTCTCTCTCTCTCTCTCTCTTTCTCTCTTTCTCTCTTTCTCTCTTTCTCTCTTTCTCTCTTTCCCTCTTTCCCTCTTTCCCTCTTTCCCTCTTTCCCTCTTTCTTTCCCTCTTTCTTTCTTTCCATCTTTCTTTCCCTCTTTCTTCCCCTCTTTCTTTCCCTCTTTCTTTCCCTCTTTCTTTCTTTCTTTCTCTCTTTTTTTTTTTTAATTTTATTTAAGGGTGGATTATTAATTCATTCCCAAGTTGGTAGTTAGTGCAATGGATATTTAATTATAAATGTGTATCTCTAATCAAAACTTGGTACACGGATGCAAAAATTCCTTATCTTGCAGTTTTTCAAAACCACACATATTAAACCACAGCCTTGCCCTTCAAAAATACTATCCTGTGTATTTAAAGGTCTGAATGACCTTTTAATCAGATGTTACACCTTTACTTCCAGTTGATATGACAACATCTGACAGTAACTCAACCTGATGTGGCAAGAAAATAAATAAAACCGTCTCAGTCACTGCATTTTTAAATCTCTCTGTCTAGCTGTGGTTTTGTGTTCAGGCAGATGGACCCACAGCAGAATATTACACACAGTTTTCAAGTGAAGACAATGTAACGAGTTTAATATGTTTACATGTTTGACTGTTCTTCTGAGGTCAATTTAGTCATGCAATTGTTTCCTGCCATTCTGAACTCCAGCCTCTTCTGCAGCCAAGCTCTTTATAAATTATAAATCTGTAAACCTCGCTCTCAGCAGCCATCTTACAGCCCACACAGACTGGTGTGGATGAAATTGCATTAGCTCTCCTCGGAGTACCTGGGTGCGAGGGCTGCTGTGCTCCGTCACTACTTGTGCTGATGCTCACCTCACATAAATGGGCAGAACAGGGACTGGTAAAGACGGGTATGAGCAATTCCTTCTTTTGCACCACCAACACAAAGAAAACTCACACTAGTCAGGGTGATTGTATTCAACACACTAGCTCATTGTCCTTGGAAGTTAATTTTCAGATGATTTATTGAAATGTAACATTTTTGGAGGGGGAGTGGATATTGAATTGACAACAGGTCAGAGTTCTGATAATACAGCAGAATTATTTTGATCTCTGGTATTTCCAAGTGCAGAAGCAATAAACATAACAATAACAGCTCCCCTTTCATATGGCTTTTACAAAAAGAGAAGCTGTGTACTGCTTGAGCCTGTTTATCACAAACTGGGCTACTTATTCAATAGAAATACATGCCATACTAGTGAGCAGTTCCCTGGAATTCAGAAAGTAATATTCTGACACCAAGAACAATGCACATTGTACACTGCAGGGTCCATGGTTTTTTTGGATTTTTATGGTAAAACTAGGAAAACATTAAAAAGGTTTTCCCTGAAACAAAAATGAAGGAATTCTTTCAAAAAGAGACATGGTACTTAAATGTGTCACCAGCAACATCCATAAGAACTTCTTTGTTACAAGTATTTATTTGCAAATTTCCGGAGTTTTCCTTTTAGGAGAATTTTTTTCAGATACAACACTACTGTTTTGTGGGTAGTTCTTAATGAAACAAGTACTTGTGAGCTGGGACAGACTGGTAGAGTGTCATGTCAGGGCTCACTCTCCCCTCCCTGGACAGTGCAGTCATTAATTCTGGAGGGCAGACATGTGGGTCGAGATGCATGAGTTCAAGGGTACTTTCATCATCTTTTGAGTAAAGGAAATTGAGGACAAGAATACCTCACAGAAATGACACACCCTTTGCAGGCTCAGCCCCTTCAGCCTCTCATGTAAATTGTACTTTAAAGCTGCGAAGGGAATTTGCTGCTACTCAAATGTGTATGAAGGCACCCAGATGCAAGTGGATATAATTTTCAGGGTGCAGCAAGTGGGGGAAGGAGGGGCAAAGTAGCTGTGTTTACACAGGACTGTTTCTGTGTAAGCCAGGGTCCTGCATGTGTGTGAAAGAAAGGACAGGGGCAATCTGGGCAGCACCCCTAAGTAGGGAGGGTGATTCCCTCACTGGAATGAAGTCATGGATGTGTTTTCAGTTCTTTCTGCATAGCAACCCAAATGTAGAACAGAGTGACGTTTGAAAATGCCAACCTCTCCTCCTAAGGTGTCTGAAGACACATCACAGTTTCCGAGTGATAGAGCAGTGCCTCTACTACTCCCCTGTCATGAGCATGGTATTGCCAAGATGCCTGTTTAACCCACAAACCCACCAAGCCATAACTGCATGCCCAGTATGCTGTGTCAAGGCAGAAACCATTGTACAACCATGGGGTTATTCTAAAAGCACTGTTTTCCAGATATTTTTTTCCAGCAATGTTTACATTTTCATGACTACTTTATTAACAAACTAAGAAGAAGACAGCATGTTAGGTGTGTCACATACTGAGTACGATGTATTGCGTGTGATTCTGAAATGGTCTGTGTTTGGAGAAGGATGTTTCTATTGATTGTCAAGCAATGGGAGGCATCGTGATGTTCCTAGATAACTGAAAGTATGCCTAAAATGTAAGGGAAAAGAACAACTAGAATTCGAGTATGCCAATGCCACAAAAGAAAGCTTAACTTGTTTTCTTGCTTTTTTTTTAGAGAACACCTGTTCCCAGCGCTGAAGCATTCCGATGGTTCTTTTAAGCAGTAGTGTATCTTATTTTCGAGGCAGTCCGAAGTGAATGGCAAGCTAAAGTCTTGTTTTAAGAAACTGCTTAGTCCACCATTGAAGAATATACTCAGATACTATTTTCATTTATGTATAGGGGTTTCCTCAAAAGCAAAAGACAAAAATCTGTGAGCCTGGGGAATTGGCCAGCTTCTTCACATTTAGTACACCAATTCTTTCTTTGATGTAACTTAGCTATACTAGTGAAGTTGTTGTCTATTTTTAAAGTGGCTGTAAAAAAAAAAAAGTTTGGGTAAACCCCTGCTATAAAGTCATGTATCTTTGAAAAGTAACTTATCTATACTTCATTTTCAAATATATGTGTTTCAGTACTGTAAACTGTACAGATAGCCGCTTGTATTTTGTGTGTTTAGACACAAGGAGACAATCATGTCTGAGCATCAATGGAGATAAACGGTTTGTACACAACAGTGTGGTTCTGCAAATTAAATCCGGAGCAATAAATTCTAGCTTTAACCATTATTTTGCTAGTTGTTTAGCAGCAGCAGCAGCAACAGCAGCACTGTTTTACCATGCATCCTTCCATAGAGACTTGATGCCAAGTTTTCCAAGATAAAAAGGTTGTGACGCATCTAGCAATTGCCTTCTGTTGTGGTGTTGTGAGAGGGGAAGACGTAACACTTAAAATTAATCTTTCAAGCACTATGTTAGAATAGTGGTTTGTGCACTTGCATTGCTTCCAAAGGAGCTTTACAGAGGGATATCTCTCAAAAAATCCTATCTGGTGTCTGACTCATTTTTCACTGTGCTCTGAGCTGGAGTGCCCAGCATAGGCGGATGTGCAAAACTAGTCGTCTAAATAAAGGTTGTTCTAGGATGCAAAACAGAGTATGAGACCTTAGGAAAAATGATGACTCAGCTTAATTACCCTTCACCTACAAGATCTTATGTAACATTTTCAGTCAATGGAGTAAATATTTTATAAAGTGGAATGCCATATTTTTGGTTCAGGTGGAGCTCTTCACAGTTAAGTGAGTTTTGACAGTTGGACAGGTTTAGGTCTCACTCGCAGTCGTGCTTATTTGAGAGCCTTGATATTTTTGTGGTATAAAAATGATTTTTTTTATTTTAATGCTTTTACAAAAAGACCACTTCTCCCCACAAGTTTCTTGGTCCACTGATCTCAGCTTTGCTGAATGACTGGTCCCTTAAGCCCGCACAAAAATGCTTTGCTGCTCTTCTTCCTGTTCTAGCTGTATGGAAGAAATGTCTACTCCATGGAAAGGCAGCACACAGAGGGGTATAGCTGACATGCCGTAAAAAATATTGAGGATTCTTTACTTAGGGATGCTTATTATCAGCTGATCATCACTTTCTATTGCTTGGCTTTGTCATACTACTCACAAGTGAAAAGGCCATGCTACCAAAGTAAGTGAATGCTGACGTGCCATGTATTTGATAGATTTTTAATTTTATACAAGATAGGCCTACCAATAGTTTTACAGACAAGGTGTTGGGCATGGAAATAACCAGTTAATGTTGCACAGCACATGCAAATCTCCTACTGTTTCAGCACTTTCTCCAGTTTTTGCAAGTACTTCTGCCTTTGGCCCCTGGTCACACTTACTTGGTAAAGCACGAGGGATGGGTTGGGAATGCTCCAGTGTGGGACCTGTGCAGATGGGGAAGAGGCCAGCTTTGGTAATCAAGGACTGGCAGGTGTTGGGAACAGCCCAGAAAGTAAAGACCAAGGGATGGAGGTGGAGAAACTTCCTGAAGTCACGTGTGTGTGTCAGCAGGACCAGGCAGAGTGTGGGTGACCCAGGGTAACTGGAGGGCAGAGTTGGGCCGGGCTTACACCTGCATCCTCAGGTTAGGGTCAGTGCATGTGTCTGTGCCCTTGCATCATATGGCATCACATACATGGCTTCAGAGATGGAATGTCACGCTTAAAATGCTTCTTTCATGGTGCTCCTCTTATAGTTTGTGAGATCCTCAGTTGAATACTCATCCAATGCCCATTCAATGAGCTTTGTGTCTGTTTGTATGGCAGCTGTGTATGGATTTTTTTTGTGTTGGAGACTTTTTGGTTAGATCACTAGACCCATACGAGTTCTTCAAGATCTTCTCTACCAAAGTGCTGATTGATTTACAAACTGAAGCCTTATTTGCACATCTGTCTGGTAAGCTTGCCTTGCTCTTTGGAAAACTCTTATTGTTCTTACAGAAGCAGAGGCAAAGTTAAGTTCAGGCTACATTAGGTGTACAAAGATACTCATAGCAATGTACTTATTGTCTAATACCCTAATGTTGCATGTCTTCTTGTGGTTCCTTTTTTTGTTTTGTTGTTTTTTTTTAAAGAACTGATGGATCTGTATATTGTAATTGTGGTGTTTTACATGTCACTTCAAAATTGTTAAACACACAAACAAGAATACCTGTTAATTATTGAAAATGAACGAGAGGTGATTTTTCTTTGATTTACCCATATGGTTTTCATTTCGGATGTTGTTTCTTTGCACCATCAGGTTTTTAGATTCTGCTGAAACAGTATTTATATGATGTAGTGTGCATAGAGCATTTTAATTAGTGATGTTTGAAGAAGGAAATCCATTTTCTGGCCTGTCTCTTCACACTGCCCTCCCCACCCCTCCCCATTTATATACATATTTGTCAATCGGATTATTGTCAAGTTCTAATTACCAAATTTGTGCTTTTCACAAGGTCCAATACCTTTTTCCAGTGTGAAAATTTGTATTCTTCTCCGTTCTTCATTCTCACAGTGAAAAATTTTAAAAAAAAAGGGTGTGGGCCAAAAAAAAGCAGAACTCTTTCTGTCTTCTAGGTGTGAGCGCTAAGCCTAGTGGAAGCATTTTGACATACCCCAGATAAACTTATGAAAAATGGTAAGCTTGAAAGGGAGGCACTCGTAACCATTCTGTCAATTAATAACAGACCCTCCCTATGAGGGAAAATACTCCCTTTTGTACAGACCCCCTGGTATGTATGTCCTACAATTAATGTTGAAGAATGTAAAGTCTTTAAACTAGCTGTATCTGTAATCAAATAATGAAGAAAGAAAGTAGTTAAATGAACATACCATTCAGGGTCGAATGCATTCAGCAAAAAGCAGTAGTGGGTCTTTGATCATGGTTAGATGCATAGTGATATCAAACAGTGGGTTCTCATGTAACAGCTAAATGTTTCAGATTTTGTTTTTATTAAATTTGGCAGTTTCACGCTGAGCTCTACTGTATTCTTAGTGAACAAAAGACAGCTCCTATGTTAGAAAGTACTCCATTTTCACAATTGCAGGGAACTAGGAGGGTATTTTCAGAAACATGGGCCACAGAAATGTACTCCTTTCACAGTGTTCTCCTATTTCTGAACTGTGCAGTTATCTATTAAATTTTCTAATAGATATTTGTGTAAGGTGTATGTATGCTTGTGCAATTATGGAAAAAAACAGTTTTGGAAAACAGTGTATTTATGAAAAATAATCACTTATGGGGCATGTACAAAACTGTATAAAAACATACAATTTGCCCAGTAAAGTTGTTTTTGTGATATTTCTGTGTTGTTGAATAAAGGACTTTAGTATTCAAAATATCTCTCTTTTTCCATAAACAGGTCCTGTTTGTGGGATCTTAAACAAAGAAAACCTCTTTTACAAAAGAGCCCTCAAAATGAGCGAGAAGGTCCAAATGCTGACCTCAGTCTTGCATATGGGAATGAATGCTTATGAAGTGATGGTACAATAGCCACAGAGCTTATTCCTTCTCAATTGGCAATTGACGGAAACCCCATAAGTTGTATAACTGAAGGTAACATCGTACTCTGGATTTTTTAAAATAGCAGAAAAAAATACTGCCTTTTTTTCGACTAGGAGTGTTACTTTGAGGTTTTGAGGCTATGAAAGGTTAGTGAAGTAGGAGCAAGACTGATTACAGAACAGCCTTAAACCATTAATGCAGGCCTGTGATGTAAAAAAAGAGTGGACTAGTGAGGGTGGTGTGATAAATTAGCAGTTAACTTTGTATGGAGAAGCATGCAAAGGTGAAATCCCATCTGTAGCTCTTGCAACAAACAGTAGTCCTGAGGCTAGATCATCCCGTTGCTGTTGAAGTACTTGGAATTACAAATATGGTTTGTGAGAGAATGACAACATTATTTTCCTTTCTGTTTTGCTGCTTCTTGGTTCAACGTTCAGCTCTCTGCCTGTCTCGAAAACTATACATAGCTAAGGAAATGTTTTCCTCTTGACATTTTGTTTCCCTATCTTACTCGCCGGCATTAAAGGAACTTCAGATAGGTGGAAGGTTCATGACAAGTGCTGGCAGCACATCATCTGATTTTGGTGAAATTTGGAACGTCATTTTTCTGCGCATATTCCTTTAATCAACAGAAAGTCTGCTCTTAGGTGCCAAAACAGAATTTTGAATGAGTTTGAAAAATGAGGTAGGTCCTTTAGTCTGTGAGATGCCTTCAATGCCAGCTGATTTTCCAGGGGGAGCCTTGGTGTATCCTTTTGTTTTTAAAGAAAGCAATAAAAGAAAAAGGAACAGAAGTGGATTTTCCACTGATCCTGTCTGCTCTCATCGAAATCCGCAAGGATATATGTTCTTGGGAGACGTAGACCGCTCATTAGACAAGAGTGAATCTTGAGGTCTGTTTGAAGAGGAGGAAAAGGGCTGCCAGGTTGCTCAGGCATACTCCGTGATCTCTCTGGATTAAATATAGAATTCACAGGGAGGAAATACACTCATTTCATGAGACGGTCGATTTGGAAGCAGGAAGAGGTCTCTGAGTTCCTATTCTTTTAATGCTTTCTCTTTCAACACTTTTTCCCCTCAAGTATTGTTTTATACTGGTCTGAACGAAAAAAGTCCCTCAGCTCTGAAGAAATACTTGCCCCAGACATGAACCTTGCAGTCTAAAACTACTTCTAGTTCTTTATAGCTTTTACTTTTTAATTTAAAAAAAAAACCAACAAAACCAAACAAAAATAAAAACCCAGTCAAGAAGCAGGTAATTCTTCAAAGCCAAAACTGACAAACTTACTACTGAGCCTATTAAAGGAAGGAAAATACCCTTTTGTGTGGAAACTCAATTCTTCTAGGCTGCGTTGGGCTCAATTTGGTTTTGCCACTAGCCATGCCAATATTTCCAAGGAACTAAGCTGCAATTATGAACAGCCAAGTGATACAGGGCAGTGTGCCTTCTGGGAGGCTCCCATCCTCCCCACATTCCCATGGGCTTTACCAGATAGCTCGTGGACTTGGAGGATATTATATAGGTGCTTAGTTATAAGTTTGATCTTACTTCACTGTAAGGATCTACTCAGTTACCAGTGTGCACTGAGCATGAGTAGATGGCCCCAAAATCTATAAAGGAAAGAAATTCTTCTTCTCTATAATAGCTGCAGAACATACAATGATGTTTGAAACCACTGTATCTCTCTGAGGAAAGAAAGATGAAGTGCTGCAGGATCTGCTCCCCCTGTAGTTTTCTCTTGGTTTGCTATCTGGTTTTTGGGTGGTCACGCTCAGCTGGGTCGCTGGGTGCTTCAGCAGAGCAGTTTTGCCCAAGGCAGGCAGAATGAAGGAAACGCAGGTAGCAAAATGTTATTCTTTCAAGACAAGGGTATAGATTGCCTAAAGAAGCTGTGATGTTCTGGAAGATTTGCACTGCTCTTCTAAGTTCTCAGATGATATTAAAGAATTTTCACATTATTAATGTAATAATCAGGAAGAATCTGTCATGCTACCATCCATTCCTGAAAAACACATTTTAGAAGTTAGCCTTAATGGGTTAATATCGCAACCAACTCTGAAGGTGCTGCTTAGTATAATATGACTTCCCTGTAACAGAAGATGCTGTGGCTCTGGGTTCATTGGCCTGTATAGGGCCTTGACTTGTAGAGTCAGGGATCCTTGATAGAAAATAATTCAGAACTCTGGTAAAAGGATCTGCAGGTGTCATGATGTCAGCCAGAGCCTGGATTAATTATTCAGTGCAGTTCTCCCCATCTTGGTTTATGATGTGTGTAAGCATCCTACATTTGAAAAGAAAGCACCTTTCTTCCCTTGCTCCTTTAAGTCTTCTCTCTTTACGGAGTTAAGAAGACTAACCCTCTACACTTCTTCAGAAAAGCCCAAAGCATTAGAAGAAATCCATCTCTTCTTGGCTAGACATTTTTCTTTGGGAAGAGACAGAAGAGTTATTCTAGGTCAACAACTCCTAGTGCTTATTCAAATCTCCTAACAGGAGACTTCTCTACATCGGATGTAGCTTGTGAGCAAAGTCCATACATCAGCTTGGCAATCGGACACAACCCTACAGAACATCAGCACTAAAGCAAACAGGATCCAGTGGGGGACACCACTGTCCTCTCCCTGGTACATGTGACACACACAAGTTTATGCCAGGTACCCAACACCCTTCCCAGGGTTGCAGGGGATCAGGTTTGCTGTGCCCAGCAGAGAGGTGAACTTCCCCAGATCTAAGGAGCCTGTAGTATGCTGGAGGTTTTTAAGAAGAGACAAGGTTTCTACATGTCCAGACAGGCACTAGAACATCTCAACCTACTTGTCTCATGTTAGCTTTTGATGGATAGCTGTGAGTGTTAGTAGCCACCAGGCTGTAGGAGAAGGAGCTAGGCTATTGAGTATACCTAGTCTCTTACATGCCTACATTTTAATGGTCGTACCTAGAGATTGATAGTGAATTTGAGCAACTGATATGTTGACCAAGATTAATGCAGAACTATTACAACTGGCTTTCAACCTTTTATTGGAGAATTAGTGAGTAAATAACCTGATCTAGCAAAATTTGTCATCCACAATGGGAACTGTGAACTAATTATTGTTTTCTCATACCCTGCTCTTACTTGTTTTGCTTTTTTGTCCTGATTGTTTGCATTCCTAGGACTGATTTGCCTTTCTGATGCAATGCCATGTGATCTGCTGATTATTTTTTGTGAGCAATCATAAACTCCAACCTATGGCTGACTCCGTATATTTTTATGCTACGCTCCATAAACATTCATTCATTCATTTATTATGATTACTGTGTGGAAACAGACTTTTACAGGCTAATAAACTTGGATTTGAACTGGATGAAGCATTTCCTGGTGTCACTTCTTTCCTTTTTTTAAGAAAAAAAGCCAAAACCATACACAACAAAAAATAAGATAAAAAGGTGCAAACCTTGACTTGATTTAACTAGGTCTCTGTAACTATCTCCACAAATGCTGTCAGTACTAGACCTAGAAATACCAACAGTAAAGCCTTATTCTCAAGTTGATTTCATAAACAGTGAGAAACACTCCTTTGTAAAAATAAAACAAACTTCCAGGGCTTAAGGCTGAGAGGGGAAAGAGGGGGAAGGGAAATTGTGGTTTTTTCTTTAATTGGTTACTCTGGTGTCTTCTCTCCTGTAGACCTGCTTTCTTAAACACGCTGACATACACAGGGCAGCTTCCAGCTGAGACCAATTAAGCAGAGCATTTGCCTCCAGTGTGGCTCACTGGCTGTGGCCGGGTGATGCTCACTGCAGGCTGCGTGTCGGCGCAGGCACAGCTGGAGCACGCGCGGGCAGGCGACCTCTCAGCACACAGAGGTCCAGGGCCAGCATCTTCTCACGCTCCTGGGGTCTGATGCTCCCTGACCTGCTGTGCCTGGCAAATGTCTGGTCAGAAATGACTCTGCAGGTGGTGGAGTATTTTCTTTTTTGGGTGGTTAGTTCAAACTCAAACAGCTTGGCAATACCGAGTGTAGTACAGAGAAGGAACATGAATTCTCGTGTCACAGCTGTTTAAGACATCTCAGTAGATGAGGAAGCTGGCAGTAATTGATAACCTTTTACATGGTCTCTGCAAGGAGGCCATTGGGATGGAATGGCACTTTGTGCAGACAGAGGCAGCGAAGCTAAAATGGATTGGCCTGATGTCTGCACACAACTACATGTAGTCCTCCATGTAAAGAAGTCGTCATCCTTTCCGTATGTTCATCTGAAGTGTGTCACAAACATTATGCATAAAAATTGTATTTTTCAGTCCACCGGAGGCCCAGTAACACAGGTAATCTTAATCTCACCAAAGAGCAAATGGGAATTTAAGAGCAGAAGGGGGGCTCACATTTCGTCAGCTTTCAGGCCTTGAATGCAAGCAGCGAGATCAAGTGTCATTGAATGGTGCAGGACCCAGCCTCCATCTACAGTGACCCTTCCAGTGGCACAGCTGTCCTGGGCAGGGATCTTTGGGGACCACTACTCTGGCATTTCCTAGTTCTGCTGAAAGAGTGACTTTTAGAAGATGGGGATGATCCTGAGGCAGTCTCCCCATAGAGATGAAGCACAAGCAAGATTATTATCTGATGATTTTTTTTCCCTGTTGTGACCCAGCGCATCTTACTTCAATAACCTAAAATAGAATTGCAGCAGGCTGAGAAAACTGCAGCTCCCCAGCAAGGCAGAGGAAAAAGCTCATTTGCTCAGTCTTTCTTTCTTTCTCATTCTTTGTTCCCCTTTCCCCTGTATTTCCTTCCTTTAACTCCTCTCTTCCCTAAAGGAAGGCAGATATGGCAGATGCTGTGGCTCCTGTCAGCAGCCCCCAGCTCCATGCTTTGTGTCCTGGGAAGGTGATGGAGCTGCAGCTGCAAAGAGGTTTGAGCTCCTAGAGGCTGGAGCACCTGCAAGGTAGGTAGGTGTTTGGTGTGTGAAGTGGTGCCCAGCAAGTGTGTGGACTGCTGCTCTTCTGCTTCTGTCACTGGATTCCATGGGGAAATGGTGGCAGATACTGGGCTGAAGCAGCCAATGTTGAAGTTTTTACATCCGCAGTGTGGCAGGGTCAGGAAGCTGATGCAGATTGCAATGATAGCAGTGAATATGTAGGTTACATGTGCCCTAAAATGCTGGTGCTGAGAAAATCTAGGGGGACTTCTGAGGGGCAGAAAGTAAGATGTGCTTGATCCATCTCTGGCATGTCCTAAACTTTCTCTGGCCACAGTGAGGGTTCTGGAAAAAAGGTGAAAGAAAGCCAGGTCTTAGCTATTTTTTCCCCCTAATTATTTTCTTGGAAACAGCTGAGTTGGTTTTGCTAGGAATTTGAAAGCACACCTAGCTCAAGGCAGGCACTGAGCTGGAGGCGGATGTCTTGCCTGAAAGGTTTCAGCCTGCAGGATTAAAGGTCTGAGTAAAGCTATGAACCGCCAAAAATGGGACCTTGTAATAGGCACTTTAGGTGATGTGAACTGCAGATGTTGCCACCAGCTTTGCTAGGAGTAAAGGAGGGAGTGAGAAGGGCATTAATTCTGCAGCACAGTGTGGGGAGACTCAGTCTATTTCTCTACCAGCAAGGCTGGAAGCAGCTGGGGTGGGTCAAGGATTTTTGGGTGGGCATCCCCTTAGCATTAAATACCACTTGTATGATGGCAAGGAAAAGCTGGGCAAGGAAAGTGGATGGCTGTGGCACTGCCAGCCAAAATGCTTCCCAGAGATGCCAAACTGTGCCCCAGGGAACAGGCAGAAGAGATGCTCTCCTGGCACATGTGCTGTGAGGACTACAAGTTCAGTCTCTGGTTCCACTGAAAAGAACCAGCAATGCAGTTTGTCAGCTTCCTGGCCTGGTGTGCTGAGCACAGAGGCAGGTTATATCCAGGGTGGTTGTTAACAGGAATGTGCTGGGAGTGATGGTGATGCCCTGGCATTGCCGTTCCGGGGTGTGGGGTGGCCCCTCCCTGCTCCCTGCTGATGGGGTGAGAGCCTCCACCTTGTTTTGATCCAACACTCCATGCTGCTGTTCTGACACTTCCCCGCTCCCACCGCGATTGCTGCATTTCTCTTCTGCTTTATGTTAAAACAAGGGAGGTGTTTAAATATTTATTATCGCTAGAAACTCCAGAAGCCAACGCTCATTTGTATAAGCGAATGGGATTTTTTTTCCAATTGTCAGTAATAATTCATTAATTATTATTTTAAAGTTGTTGTTCTGCCTGCGATGTGTCACCTTCCTACCAGTTTGGCAGCAATCTGCACAAGATGTGGGATGCACAGCATCGTAGTTCTTCCTCCTGTGGGTTGTTGCTGCTCCTTCAAATATCTTTTCCTTAAACAAAGTGGGCGTTGGAGCTCCTAGTGTATGTTCAACTGAAGGGAGGATTTTTTTTCCTTGTTCTTCCTCTACATTATTTTTTGGGGGGCCAAGTGCCTTCTGTTGCCATTACCATGCCTGGAGTCTGCTTCTGCCACCCTGCAAGTGCAGGAGACAAAACTCGTGGCTTTTGGCACGTGGTGATGCTGCATTTGGCTGTTGCTGCTGGACGAGCATTTCCACTTGCTGCAGTGGCTGCACTGAGCTGTGCCAAGCCTCAGTGGTCCTTCAGGCTCCAAGCATTGAAGTGTCACAGTCTGGAATCCAGAGCCATGCAAAAGAAATCTTGTCTGGCCATGGCAGTTGGCATTTTTCTTAGATTACTCTAAATGCAGAGTGTTGCTTGCTTTCCCCTGCTTCTGCCTGCAAATGAGTGGAGAGGTAGCTGGAGAGACTTCATCAGTGGGGAGATGGGAATGGGGAACCGGGAAATGCTTTTTGTTTTCAGCCCAGAATATGATATTTGTCTTCTGAATTCCCTTTTTGCAATGCTTTTCCCTTGAAGACTTTTGTAACCACTTGTGTGTTTGCCACTTTTGCAGGAGACGACACTCTCAGGGAGCAAAGCCATTCCCCATCTGAGCCTACAGGGACATGCCTGTGTGTATTCCCATAGGTCACGGCTGAGCTGGGTACCAGAGTTGCCAATAGCCATTGAAAACAGTAGCGGGCTGCTCAAGGCTGTGTCCTAATTGGGCTGCCCAAAACCTCTTATGGGAAAAAGCTGCTGGGGCTGGTCATTTTGCTTTCACCTGAGGTAATGACAGGAGCTGAGCATCCCTCATGCAGCCCGTGGGGCTGAAAGGAGAAACTGCCCCTCTGGGCTGAAACGTGCCCAGGAGGACTGCCTCACCAGATGCAGCTGACTGGCTCCTGGCTTGCCTGGGAAGGGCAGCAGCTGCTCTGCTGGGCTGTCCCGGTCTGTACAGATGGGGCTTCTCTGCTCCTGGAGCTTGGGGCAGGGACACCTCCAGGCAGAGAAGCAGGGGCAGAAATGTGGGCATGTGTTGCTACACACACCTGCAGGTATGCCTGCAGCTGCCCCTGTGCCTGTGTCCCAGCCAGCCCGAGCAAACCAGGCACAGTCCAAAGACCATCTCTGCTGTTGGACCCATCGGTGCCACCACGTCCCAGAGCATCTGCATTTGCTTGTCATCTGTGTGGACTCGTGAGTGTTAACAGGCAGTGCTGGGCTAGAGATTAGGTTTGTTAGTCTAACTCTACTTTTTACTTCTTTAAAGAAAGACATGCTGTGCAATTTGGCTCTGCTCCCACTCCGTCTCTTTCTCCCCTCTCCTTCCCCCTCCCTTCCTGCCGTTGCCCTTGAATGGCTCTGTAACCCCCATTTCCTTATGGGGAGGAAAAGAGGGAAAACAGACCTTGGTTAGTGCAGCTGAGCAATTCTATGAGATCTGGCCTTGCTGTCACGGGAAACCCACGCACCAATAGCGTAGCAATGCAGAAAGCCCTTTCCTGGGGCATTTCAGCTGCAGGTTGCAGCTGGAGCAGCTGGGAGCGAATGCAAGTGTGGCAGCACCTGCGCTCGTAATTTTTGGGGGAGTTGGAAGATGTAAAACTTTGCCTGCTTTCCACTGGATGGAGTTTTGCCTTTGCCACAGTAGCAGCTCTTGGGAGCTGCCTTCTGGGAGGCAGGGCGAGCTGCGGGAGCGGGGCTGAGATGCCAGGCTCAGCGGGATTCGCCGCCTGGATAATGCACGGCCAGGATTCAGGCTGAATGGCCGGCTCGCGTTGTGTGGTCACAGCAGTAATTTGCCGAGAAGGGCTGCGATGAATTGCTTTGGCTCCCGAGAGGCCCAGGAGCAGGGGGAGCCCAGCCCCGGCGCAGCGGTGCCTGCGGCTCCCGCCCCGCCTCGCCCCGCGGGTTCTGCCCTGGGAGGAGCTGCTGCTCCCAGGAGATTTCCATGGGAAACCCAGGTTCGGGTCAGGATCGCCAGCGCTACCAGGGCTGTGGCAGAGACCGAGAGCTTTCGGTGAGTGTGCTTTAGCCAGCGAAGGAGTGCTGAAGCACTGCTTAAAACATGCACCTCCACAAATAAAAGTGCCACAGCTCTGGAGGGGTAGACAGGTATTAAAAAAAAAACAACCCCGAGAGCATCCCTTATCAAATGTATGCATCACTTGCTGCACTGGGAAGTATGCTGTCAGTCCCCCACCCTACATCGGATGAAGGTGGCAGCACTGCAAGGAGAGGAAATAGGAGAGGAAAAAAGCTCCACAGGCGCTGTCTGGGTGTGTATAGAGGAAGCAACCATGGCCGTGACCCTGAAGGCACACCTGAGCTCCTGGCCCTGCCCGCGGCGCCTGCTGGTCTCTCTTCCCACGCAGCACCAGAGCATTTGCCTCTCCCTGGCCCCTCAAGAGAGGAACGTGCTCCTCATAGCCTTCCCAGCGTCTGAGGAGTCTGGCAGTGTAATGGCCACATTTCCAGGAAATATCCTGCAGGGATGCCCTGCTCTGGCCATGGGCCCGGCGTAGGAGAGATGTGATGTGGCACAATGCCTGCACTGACCCCAAGACTCTGCACTATCTGGTGCTGCTCTGGGCTCTCTGTTTCAGGCTTGGATGACATTTTTGCTTCATTCTTACTGTAATGGATACCTGTCACAAGCAGCTTTCAGGCCTATTTTTACTCTGGCTCTTCCTTGGCCCACAGAGATGTAGGCAGCACCTCAGCAGGACACCGGAGGAGGAATTCAGGGAGCTGCCATAATGTTCAAGTGGTATGGCAGGAGCTCCCCGGAACAGGGTGGAAAAAAGGATCTCAACATCCACCAGGAAGTGGTAATTTTTTTCCCCAGGACATGCAAGAAAAGCCCAAAGCTGTGCCACAATAGATGGGGGTTGCTCTGGGTGGTGGCTGCCTCCTATGCTTCATTGCCACATCAGGATCCCAAAAGGTATTGCTGTCTTTACTCAGGCCACTGCCACAGACCAGCTCACCTCTCCCACTCCCTTCCCAGACCTTGGGCTCTGGTTGCTGGGGCTGCCAGCCAAGCTGTGGGTGGCAGTGTGCCTGTGCCCCGCCATGCAGCAGAAGGAGCCATAAACCACTCCCAGTGTGGAACAATCAACCTGTGTGGAGAGAGAGCACGAGGGGGCTGATCTGCCTGCTCTGGTGTGACTTCCCTTACAGCCACCAGCTGGTTTCTACCAAGTTGATTTAACTGTGTTTCCCTTCACAGTGTGGCTGTGGAATACCCACCTTCGAAAAGGTCGTGCTTACTGCAGAAGTGATTTTTTTACTTGGGTGCTGATGGCACCTACATTGCATGTGAGTATTGCAGGGTGAACCTGTAGACTGGGTTTACTTCTGGTTCTGCCTTTATCCAGGGGTGTCTCCAAATCAACTGCATTTCCGATGCTGGCAGCAACTAGGGTAGGAGTAATTTGCTCGGCTGGGGTGTCACTCAGCCATGAGCAGCGTGTGACAACCATGATCGAAAGGGACATTTATTTGCCTTTAGGATGGAAGAGATGTGACACTTCTTGTCAAATCCCATCTTTGCAGATGTGGTCTGTGAGGCAATAAGGCAGAGGTCATGGCAAAAGGTCGGACAAAGCAGTGCTCTGCCTCAGCAGGCGTTTGTCCTGGTGCTGCAATGGCGTGAACACGGCACGGGATAGTGGCACACATGAGGAGCAGCTGGTTCACCTTCTGCAGGCTGCTCCCCCCAACAGGTCCAGTGTTTTTGTCAGTAATGGCTCACATGCTGTTTTGATATGTGCTCACGTGATTTTGCACATTGGTGATATTTTACACCACAAGAGTTACTCAAAAGACCAAAGGGTGCTTCATGTGTCACTCACTGGCTTGGTGGAGCACCAAATGTATTTTTGCTGCTTTGGAGGCCTCTTTGAGAACTGGAGGTGTGTAACCTCTCTGAAATATAGGTGTGAATGTGGATTTTAAAAATATATTAAAGGAATCCTTTTGTTTAAATATGGACTCGAGTCTGTAGTTGAGCTCTGGTGGTCAGTATGGACTAAAGCAAAGAAAACTAGAAGTGACCATCAGCCTGTGGACTGTAAGGGACGCCCATGGCCTACTCTGCTCCCATGAACATAAAGACAGGAGACTAAATGGATCAGGAAAGCAGAGATGAGGGATTTTCAGACCCAGGAAGGGGAATTTTTCTGGGCTACAGGCTGGTGCCTGCCCCATCTAGGGCATCAGGGTTAGGTTCTGGATCTCATTCCCACCACTCCTGCTATTGGCAACACCATGGCCACTCTGCAAAGCTGTGGCATGCATGCAAGCCCTTCCCCTGCCTTTTCCTTCTCCAGCACCACCTGTGCTGCTGAAAGCTGCTCTTTTTTAGCACTCATGGAAAAACCAAACCTGCTGTTTGCAAAGACCCACTCTGCTCCTCTTTTCCCATCAGTAAGCGCACATAACCAGCACTTCGCACCATTACACCTCCTTAGAGATGCAGAAAACACATAGGTTGTTTGTTTTCACATATACCTGCCTAATTGATGGGTTGGGAAAGTGGAGGCAGGAATAGGAACAGCCCTATTAAACAGTTGGGAATTGCGTTCTTAGATTAGAAGTGTTTGTGTTACAAATACTGTGAGAAGCTGAGGCAGAGGTTGAGCTGGCTCTCGGCATCTGGGATAAAACCACCAGTGATGGTGGAGCCTTTTATAAACATTTGCCTTTCCCCAGATGCAAGGGATAGTTAATCCAAACTACACACCTGGAATTTAGTTCCTGTGGCCATCAAAAGTTGCTTCCATGCTGGACCAGGACCTTGGCAGCACAGCTGAGATGTGCACACATCCCTGCCTGGTCCTGTTTTCCAGGCAGGGATGTGTGCACATCCCTGCACATCCTTTCCAGAGGAGCTGCTAGAAAGCCGCTCCCTGGGTGTAAATACCTGCAGTCTTTGCAGTGGATTTTTATATCGAGAATTGGGCTTTGCTGCTCTGATCTATTTATATACAGTGCATGGGGCAGAAGTATATTCAGGTGAAATTTTTCAGGGACTAGAGAGATTTGTGGCTTGTTCGTGGCTGAGCATAAGGAAAGAAAGCAAACAAAACAATAAGCTCCAAAAGCGGCCCTGAGTATTTTTTTTGGGTTATGTTTTTGTTTTTGTTTTTTACTTTATATCTGTGCACCATACTAATGCTTAACCAGAAACTGAAGCAGACCCAGAAAAGTGTCTGAAATGCCATATTCATATTTCTCAGGTAACCCTGATGGTTTTCTGTTTCTGGGAGCAGGGCTGCATCCTGCAAGGTCATGGCACCTGAGGAGAAAAGCACAGTTATTACATAAAACAGAACGAAAGGATCCAATTCCATCTTCCTCTCATTTCAAGGGGTTGCTATGAAATTCGAATGCACAAAACCTCCTTTTGGAGCCTTTTGCTTTTATCCTGATGGACAGGCCTGGCACAGTGTGAGCACTCCTAGGTCAGAGATTTCTCCCCATGCTTCTCCCCAGACCCACATCCTTAATGGTGGGCTGCTGCCCTGCCCCCCACTGCCTCCAGCTCAGACCAGACAAGCAGTCAAGGGCACTTTGGAGAGTTGTCAGGTGGATTGGGCCATGCTAAGTGAAGTGTGCAAGGAGGAGAGAGGGGGAAAGAAAAATACCAGGGCTGTGTGCCAGTTCTTCAACCTCTGGTAGGGTGACAACCTCGCAAGGGCAGCAGAGCTAAACGTGACTAAAACGAGTCCTCTGGGGTGGTGACTCTCCAGTTGTCATCTCCAGCACAGGGCTGAGCTCAGCCTGGACGCCTGTAAAGCTGGTTGAGCAGATGCATGGGTTAGTGATTACCATTCCCCTAATAAAAAGGGAAAAAAAGGGAGAGCGAGTGGTCCTTTAGCAAGTTATTGCTTTCATAGCTGCACCTCTGTGCACTGAGCTGAGACAGCTTCCTCTGTGCATTCAACTGAAAACAAAGAGTGAGAAGGAGAATGAGAGAGCAGGACACAGCCTTCCCCTCAGACCTGAGCCTCACTCTGCTGCCTGCCTGCTTGGGGGGCACACCCTGCCCTGGCTGTGGGGGCTGTGGGGGAGCCCTCACCTGTGCACTCCTGTCCACCTTCAGCACCCTCAGGAGAGCGAGGGGAAACCACGGCCAGGGGCAAGAACACAAATAACTGAAAAAGGCTCCCCCCATCATCGAGAAAACCCAACAACCCCCCCCAAAACCCACTCAGGATCACTCAGGCAATAACTCCACTGTGCACAAACCAGTCTAAAATGGAGAGCATTGCAGAGCCACAGTCTGGTGTGGCTTAGGTAAAATGGGTGCATTATCTGCAGTAACGCAGCGATCTCGCTCTTTCACCTCCACGGCTCTGCCAGCATGGAGGCAATTGCACAGACAATGTGCCATCCCTCATTCCCTCCACTTTTAATTCCTTCCCCCTCCTCCCGCGGATCCATGCAATTTTCCGTTAATAAAAAAAATAAGAAAGAAACTAAAGCTCTTCCTCAGAAATCTAGACATTAGCATTCTCTAATACTTTAATCCCCATCATTGTTTATAATCGGGCTACACACAAGGTTATTCACAGTGCCAGCTGATTTATCTATATATATATATATAGATAGATAGATATGTATATATATTTTGTTTTAATTGAAACGGCAACATTTAGGTTCCACCTTAACAGTGCACCTTAAAAGATTATCTCGGTTATTTCACAGGCACCGAGCCGGCACTAATAGTCCAAGGCAGATATTGAAAAGCAGCACAGGGCCAGGCAGATCTATTAGAAATTCCCATCCACGCGCCTCATACATATTGATTTCTGACACCAAGCAGCAGTGAAAGCCCCCGTGGGAATAATATATTTAGCAGGGTTCGCTGCGAGGAGGTCACAGAGTGCATACAGATTAGCTACAGAGGACCAAGGCACTAGTGTTAGAGCCAAATGCTAGATTTTATATCATTTTAATCTGAACTTTTATAATCCTTTTAGTTCTTCTTTCTCTGGATGGCAGAGGAAAGGCTCCTCCGCGTGTATCATGCATCTTTTTTCTTTTCCTTCTTTATTCCTCCTATAAATGTGCAAATGCTGTTGTAATGGGGAGGAATGTACCCTTAGCATTAGCAGGAATAGGCAGAAATAGATTTGGGGTTTATATATAAGTAAATAATTATATATGTACACATATATAATTGCATATATATGTGCATGTATATATATGCAATTATATATGTGTACATATATATGTGTATACGCCTGCTTGTGGATAATAATGGTCATTTTGGCTAGAGACATCTTTATTTGGAGATTTATTTGAAAGTTTCCTTCAATGAGAGTGATGGGAGGGGGTCTCAGTAAATCTTAGGCTCCAATTTTAATGTGCAGAAATAAAGAACCACTCTAAGACCTTATTTTCTTTTATTTTTATCCCAGAGCTTAATTGAGCAGAAGTCACATTTATGCTGTTGAGCCTCAGAAAGCAACAGCAGCAACAACAACAAAAATACCTAAACAGTTTTAATTGCCTTTCTGCCTATGCTGAGGGGGAGGAGGTGCCTGCTCGCCGTGCAGGGGGGGTGTTGTGGCTGGCTGAGGCAGTGGGGTCGGGGGGCTGGAGGGGTGCCAGCATTGCGGAGGGAAAGGTTAGAGTTGACACACTTTGACACGAGAGTGAAATGTGCTCCGACAACAAAGAAACCAGGAGATTGCAGCTAAACAGACACAAAAGCTCGCAGGCATCTTGCAGGCAAGAGAAACACACTGACTCCAGATTTTTTCCTTTTCTTTTTTTCAAATTCATTTTAAAAAAAAGTTCTCAATCCTTCCCAATAAACAGTGTTCCCATACTGATCAAACCCACTTGTCTCCGGCTGGGAAGTCATTCCTAAAAGCTGCGTGACATGTGAACCCAGTACTTTCAGTATTCCCTATCCTGGCATGGTGCAATGAGAGTCACCCACCCACTCAGACCCCAGCCTGCCAGTGCTAGATGCAGAGGGATGAGTATGGGTCACTTCCTGCCTGGGAGACAAAAAATAATTTGAGTCCTGTTTTCTAATTTTTGAAATGAAAGGGAGGAGCAGCTTTTGACCCTTCTGTTGTCCCTCAAGCCAATGAGGTGCTCAGCCTTGGGCTAGGAGAGGCTGTGAGAACTTCTTGAGAGACATGAGTTGTATTTTTTTCACTTTTTAGCTCTCTGAATGATGGTTTCCCTGCCAGAGGTGCCCCCCTGTACCTCAGACAATGAAGCAGCAGTCGAGTTGTCATGGGAGAGGAAACCCATAAGCCTGCAAGAGATGCTAGGGAAATGAGAGGAGGAAACTGGCTCACAGTGCTTGGTGGTGGGGTCCCTGCTGTCCTTGACCATGCTGGGGCAGGGTGGGGTGGCCCTCAGTTACCTGTGGGGCAATCTGGAGGCTGCCTGGCTGGGTCCCAGGCCTCCACTGGGGTCTGTGGTGGCACAGTCAGGGTCCTAAGGACATCCCAGATAAGGAGAGAGGTGTTTGGTGCTGCACAGAGGGGCCACATGCGGGTTGGTGCAGGGTCAGGCATCACTTCCCAGCTCGTGCTCTGTCCACATGGACTCGCTGCCAAGGCCATCATGCCCGCCCATCCAGTCATGGCTCCGGGTACGAATGGCTGGAGCTGGAGCATCCTCCCCAGCTGCAGCACAAAGAGCAGCTCAGCCTTTCCCACCCAGAACCTGAACTTACATGCATTTCAGTACTTCACATGAATTTGGATGCTGTTTGCAAAACATTTCTGATTTGAAGAGCAAGCAGCAGTACAGTACCTTCAGAGCTGACTACTTGGACATAGGATTTATTTCCAAGAACTGAGTGTCTGCCATATTCTTGATGGGTGACACTACTCACCGCTTTACTGCCCACCTGCAATCTCCATAGGCAGCTGGCTACAAACTCTTTGGCAATGGGTGCTCCTGACTCCACGGTGCTACATGACCTCGCTGTGGACTCCTTGCAGGCTCACATACTGTTGGTCTTGTCTTTGGGTGCCTCCTGAGACCAAAGATAAATCTGCTTCTTCCTTCATTTCTGCAGTCAGAAGAGTCATAAGCTACAAGGAACTTGCTGTGTCACTAGAGAGAGCAGAGCTCTTCTTTGCTTGCCTTTCAAAAGTGCAATGGTCTTGAGCATCACAGCATCATGCTTTTGTCTTCTTCCCTGCAAACCTTCTCATGCATCAGCCTTATGGCCCTCCCAGGGACTGATGGCTATCACCTATCTCTGTTGGCACAAGCACCATTCAGAAGTGGGGGCTGTGCTGAGCCTGGCTTTCACCAGAGGTCTGAAACTAGACTGGCACACATGTCCCAGCTTACACAGGTGCATTCTCTTGAAAGAACCCTTTCCATCACACTTGTGCTTTCCAGGGGCACAAACCCTGTCACAAACTCTGTGGCAATGGGTACTCCCAGTCCCAAGGCTGCTGTGCTGCAGTTAATGCACCTGTCCTAAAGGTGAGCCCTAAAAAAATTACACCAGTGGTCAGGCCAAGAAGGTTGTCCACTTAATCATTGGGTTATGAACTTGGGGCTGCTTTCCCAAGGTTCTGGATAATGTGTCACATCAGTGTTGCTCTGTGATCCCAGACCAGGGCTTAAGCTGATGCCAATGCTTTTTTGGGAGTATGGGGCACATCTTCCCACCCGTGGGCTGCTGGTGGTAGCCACTTGCAGTTCACCACCTTCTTGTGAGAGCTTTGGGGGCATTAATATTTGCTTTGCTGTGGCTCTAGTAAAATGTTGAAGTGCTGCACAGAAAAGAGGTGTCTTCCTAACATTCAGCCTCCCATTCCATAATACTCAGTATTTCTCATGACTTGTGCTTGGTTGAGCCAGGCATTGACATTTTGCAGAAGGGTTTGGTGGGAACTGTCCAGCCCAGTTCTCTGACACTTGAAAAATGGTAGGTCCATGTTACATCTGCCCTGCTGGTGAGATTATTCAATTGACAGCTGCCTGGAGCCAAGTCCCACCCACAAATTCTTTGTCTGAGTGGGAATTCAGAACAATGCAGGTCTTGACAAGGACCTCACTTTTCAACTAAAATATTTAAGACCCCCTAATTATTTTTGTCAAGATAAAGTTTTGGTGTTTATCCTCTGTTGTTCACTACTCTATACTATAAATTAAGTTAAGTTATAGGTGAAAAAACCCCGTTTGTTGACCTTAAAAATACAGGATAAAGAGTGCCTGATGCAAAGCTTTACAGCAACCAGAGCTTGATCCATATCAATTACACTGAACAGAAAAACATGTTTTAAGTTTATATGCCACCTCAAGTACCTGGCTGCATTTTTTGTTTTACCCAGGATTCTAGTCCAACATTCACCACTCAAACAGGGTTGCTGCTGAGAGCGTGGGACCTACCTCCTCAGATTTTGATTTTTTTTCTTCATCCGTATTTGAAGATCTCCATCTCAGTGGTAAACACACCCAATATACTGAGGTGAGGTCATTGCTGGCCCTTGGCCAGTCGCTTCCACACAAGTGCCCTGTTTCCTTCTCTGTCTGGAGGAAATGGCTTTGTTCCTGCCCTGATGCTCCTCTGGAGCACTCTTTGTGGCTCCTTAGAAGGAATCATGCAAATCCTTGAGGGTGGCAGCTGTCTCATCTCCCGCAAGCTTTCTGCCTCTCTGATGGCACAAGTCCTTTGCAATACTTCCCTGAGGCTGCTCTTGAACTAGCAGCACACCTGGAGAGGTGCTTCAGGAAAGAAGGTGAAAGGTAAAGGTTGATGGTGGTGAGTATGGTCAGAAAGCCCTTGCTGCTGTGGCTGGGAATGGGTCCTTGTCAGTTACAGAAAATCTGTATTCAGACCCACTATCAGATGCTATTTGGGAATTGAAGCCTGTCAAGGAAAAGAGATTGCTGAGGTCTAAGCACGGCGGGAAGGCTGGGTGCATGCAGGGTGTTTGGAGAACAAATGGGCAGCTTGGATGATGTTTGTTCTTGTTGTGTCACTGTTGCCTGCACAGCTGGTGGGTCAGAGGCAGACACTGGCTTTGGTGTGTGCTGGTGCAGCCAGTTCTGCAGGTGGGCTGATAAGTCACCGAAAGAGCCAGAACTGCTGGGCTCAAGTGCAGGCTGGATGGGGCTTTGAGCAACCTGGTCTAGTGGAAGGTGTGTCCCTGTCCATTGCAGGGGAGCTGGAAACAAAGTCTTTGAGATCCTGTCTGATCCAAACCATTCTCCAATTCTATGAACTGGAGTATGTGGTTTTGAGGTAATCCCTGTCAGCAGCCTTCACACAGCTGTGCCATGTGCTTGTTCCCTGAGAAGCTGACCGCCAGCAGCAGACCCAGGACCAGAATGAATGGTTCTGAGGCACCTTCTGCCACAGAAGTTCACAAGACACCTGATGGCAGGGTGTGAGCTGTGAAGTTGGGAAGCCACTCTTCCCCAAGCCTTCTTGATTGGCACATCCCTGGAGTTCATGACCTTACTCGTGACAGCAGCACCAGTGGACTGGCCAGCTGCAGCACTGCAGGTCCCAGGGTCTTCACCGCTGCCTGCAGTTGTAGAGGGTCATTTCTGGCACTGCAGCAGCTCTTGGCATGCAGGCCAGTTTGGGATGGATGTCTGTCCTCTGTCCATCCAGGCCCTCTTGGGGCTGTGCTTGCCATTGCCTTGCTGTGAGCCCAGACATGCCAGCAGTTAAGAGGTCACTCCGAAATTCAGCTTTTTAATGCTGTTCTGCTTGGGGTGTGTCCACAGGCTGCAACGCATCTCTTTTTCCTCTCTCCTGTTCTCTTCTCCTTCCCCCCAGTTGTTAGAACCCAGAGGTCTGTGGGCTGTGTCAGGTGGCAGATGGTTATGAGTGACACTCCAGGATGTACCCAGGCCCTGGCCACACAAAACAGGGACCAGATGTGGCATTGCCCTTTGGAGAGCATGGCCAAGAAAAAAATGGCAAAAATTGGTCAATGCAAACTAACCTTATGCTCTCAGAGGTCTTTTCCCAGTGAGGCAAGAATTAATAAATCCTTCTTCAACTTACCTGACATGGTGGGAAAAGTGGTCTACTACCTTAGACCAGTTCTTGGGTGACTGGTTTCAACTAAGATGGACAAAATTCCCTCCACACTTGCACTAAATCAATGTTTATGTCCTATCCAGTACTGTAGTTGATCTCAGACACAAGGCCTAAGCTTTTCTGACATATAGATAGGATCTTTTAAGCACCACATTCCTGAAAGACGCTTTTAATTATCAGTGATATCCAATATTATCTAACAAAACCAGAAAGGTCACAGCTCAGGTCTTTGAGGGGCTGCATGCTTTTTGCTGGAGTTTTGCAGGGTTTGAGGGTTTTATTTTTGTATTTTTGATTTTTATAGTGCAGAATACTGTTTGTATTATTCCCAATTAAACAAAATATTTTATTTTTCTAAAAAGTAGTCTCCATTTGTGATTTCCCCCTTTTGGAGAGGGAGTCCCCAGCAAATATCATCAAAGTCTATCAAACTGATTTTTAATTTCAAAGTCTTAAGATAAATGTAGAGATGCTCCTCTTAATGCAGAGCAGTGGTGGTTGGACATGAACACGACAGCCTGAGTTTCTGTGCTGAGGAGGGGAGCAGGCAGCAGGGCAGACAGGGCTGTGTAAGTCCCTGCTCCTCAGACTCTGGCTTTGGAAGGGGTGCACCATGGCTGGATTCACATCTGGCTTACACTTAAAAGACTGCACACACGCCAGCTTCCTCCTGTTTATACAGCTGAGTTTGAACACACTAAGTTTGTTCTGGGCTTTTGTTTCATCATGTGGTAAAAAGCTGCAGCTTGGTGGTATTTCTTTTGGCAAGCTACCTTGCAGGCTGGGATATTTGAAAATGAGCAGCGTTGGTACTGGGGGAATGCCCTGTCCACATGGAGATCCTGCCCCTTCTGGTATCAAAGCACCAGCTTGTTTTATACCCATATTTTTATCTTTGTTATGTATTTATATACAACCATATATTTTTATACATCCGTATATATAAACATCTCTTTACATGCAGATATGTTCCACAGGTATCTTAGTTGGTTCTCATGATGACCAGGACAGGGTGGCCCACTGTTAAATAAGGAGGGAAAGCCAGCAATAGGTGATGTCAGGAAGACAAAAGTGTTCCATGCTTTTCTTGTTTTTCCTCCAGCTTTACCCATCTATTCACTGATGAACTTTTTTTAGGTTGACAGTGTTCATCTCAGCAACAAGGAAGTAGAATTTAGGGTGGAAGAAGAATACAGCAGGATATTTTCCACAAGACTGGATCCAAGGGAGCTCACATAAACACTCATTTAGTTGCTGGCAATTTAATTTTTTTAGAACTGGTGGCAACCAGTGGAGGTTTCTGAAGCTTGGGAGAGGGTAACAGGAATTCCATCTTGGAAAAAAGGCAAAGCAAGGGGACCGAGGAGCCATAGACCAGTCAGCCTACTTAGTGCATGGAAAAGTGCTGGAAGAAATAATCAAGCAAATTATTTATGAGCCTCTAGAATATAGTATGGAGATAAGTAACAGCCAACAGGGATTTGTCAGGAACAAATCATGTCAAACTCACCTTATTTCCTCCTATGACAGGGCAATAAGCCATGTGGAGAGGCAATGAATATCATATATCTTCACTCAGAAGGCTTCTGATGCTGTCTCAAGCCACACTCCTGTAGATGTCAAAGGGATGCAGACCATGGGGTGGGCAAAAGCCACTGACAACGAACCAGCACCTCTGTGCCCCATCCCTATGGTGGGATACATGGCAACAGGGACAGCTGGAGAAAAGGCAAGGTGCTTCTATAAAGCCAAGTGCAAAGGACTGGTTTCAGGTAGGAATAAATGGTACGAAACTCTGGTCAGGAACACTTAGCGAAACAGCAGATTAACAGGCAGAAAGGTTCTGCTGGGTTTGGAGACATCACAAGCTGAACATGAAGCACAGCTGTGGAAAAGCAGATGCCACACTGGGTGAAACAAGGGATGAATCTCAGGTGAGAGAGACTTTCTGCACCACCCAGTGTTTCCAAGGGGTCAGGTGGCATTGTCTGCCCCAGTCTGAGCACTGCTGTTGGAAAAAAATACGGACTAATTGGCAAGAGTTCACCTGAGAGAGCTTAGGATGGTGTGTGGTACTGGGAGCACAAGAGAGTGGAAAGAGCAGGATTGATTTATGCTGAGGCTAAATGGTAGGTGTGGGAAGGTGGGGGGCGAGGTGGACAGGACCAGAAGCCCAGGCTGTGTAGCAGGAGGTTGCAAACGAGCGAGATTGGTGTTTAAAGTGGAAAGCGCTGGGAAGAAAGCGTGTGATCTGGAGGGTGGTGGGCTTGTCGCTGCGGGGAAAAGTTTGGGCACAGCTGGTCCCAGAAGTGAGCAGACAGGGTGGTCCCTCTGGCTCCTTCCTGCCCTCATTTCAGAGGAGGGGAATTAGGAGGGGGTGTGGTTTTGTTTTCCTGGGCTTTGTGCCCGCACGGGGATGCTCTCCTGAAATCAGAGCAGGCTACTGCTGCCTCGTCAGCATTCGGGATACTCGCCGAAACGAGACCTGCATTAATCAGCACGACAGGGACATAATTAATTATTCTCAGCACCTTCTCAATGGAAATGTTAGAAAGGAGGGCTAAGCTGTCCCCGCTGCCCCCCTGTAATCCTATGCCACGGCTGGCTTTATTGGCTCTAAGGGGAAAAGAGGCGCATTTGCTTTCCCGCTGATACGGCGTTAAGCATGCTCACTTCACAGGCGCGTGCAGATGAAAGTGTAATTGCATGGAAGGTGAATTGATTGCAATTAACCTCGGGACTTGGCCTCGGGCTGGGGTGTCCCACCTTCCTCCCCGGGAAAGTGCCATCAGGGGCACGGCGCGGCTGATGAATGCGTGTGTCACGGCACGAAACACACGCGGTACAGGTGAAAGTACATAAATCATCTAGGAAAACACGTATTATACCGAAATGATCAAATTATAAATGAAGCATATAAATCACGAGATTACACCGCTGGATTGTATCAGGGACCATAAATTATATAGTGAAGCCCGAGGTTCACCGAGAGGTTCACGGAATAATGAAATGGGACTCATATAATTTAAGGAAAATGTCATTATCTCCGTGAAATGGAAACGCAAATATCCAGCCCGACCTCCACGTATTTTTAAAACATCTTTTATCAGGAAGGCTCACAACAATAGGGACAGTTAAGCACAATAAGCCCCAAGAAAGCCTCCCCTGCCAAAGCAAACAACGATTACACATTAAAAAGCATGTTCGAAAGATAAGTTTGTAAAGAAGATAAAAAGTCCCCAGCAGGGTTGATAGTTGGGCGGCGAAGCTGCTCCGAAGGTTGGTGACACACGAGCAGGCTGAAAAAGCTTCGCTGCTAAGTGTGAAAAGTGCGAAAGGAAGAGTTATTCTGTGAGCAGCCGCTTGATTTCTTATTGATGGAAAGCGCGGGGTGCTGGGGAGGGCGGGGCGCTCGGGATGGCGGCTGGAAATGGGCTCAGCAAGGCACTGCCTGGCAGCTGCAGCAAGGCAATTAAAAGTTAACATGAAAAAAAATTCAAATCGATATGCTCTACAATTGGAAACCAATGGTGTTCAGGGGAAGAAAGGGGAAAGGGTTATTGAGCGCAGTCATTTCATACCTGATCTTCTGCCGGTTTTTGCTCTTATTGGTCTATTTTTCCTTCCTTGCTCTCTACAAAAAGCAATTTGTTTTTTTGCCCCCTCCTCTTGGTTGGTTTTTCAAACAGATACAGTTCAGCAGAGGAAAGGCCAGTCCAATAAAGTAGAAAGCCCTCATTTATTTTTTTCAAAACACAGCTTTGTTGTTAATCAAGCCAGCCTCAAGAAAGAGCCCGGCTGTCCTTTGGCTGCTGCCGGGATTCCATGTAACAGAAAGGGTCAGGGTGCTGGGCTTTTTTCCCAGTCGGTCAGTGTGTCAGTGATGTCACTGCCATAGCTTGACTCTGGGATTTACATCCGTTCCATTGCCAAATTTACATGGCATTGCTGAGCTGGGGATATACAGTGGCTCCTGTATACCGGGGGATTCCTTAGTCGTAAACAAAGTGTTTGTCCTGTTTCATTCCTCAGGGCGTGAGGTGGAGCCCACTGAATTTATGTACTGGGAATGGCTGGCTTATGGCCGACCCTGGAGACACACTGATTCAACCTATTTCTGGCTGAAGATGTTAATAAGGATGGAGGAGATGTCTCAAGTGCGCAATGAAACTAGCATTTAAGGGAGAATGCCTAAAATGTTTTGTAGTACAGAGATATAATTTTTAATTAACAGGCACACCAGATATAGTAGCCACTAATACTCAGCAGTAAAATCCATCTTCAATAGCAAAACTGTCTTCAGCTCTGATGCTCAGCTCCTGTAAGGGAGGGCTCCACTCTAATTTGTTTTTCAGTGAGCTTGGGGTGGAAACCTGGGTTTGTATGATGGGAAAACAAATACACTTTTGAAAAAAAAATGGAGTTTGTGTTGCTAATCCCTGGGAGGGGGAGGGCCATGCTCAACCTCCTAACCAAAATAAGTTGGTTAAAAATAAATAAATGGTTGAGCCTGCTAGGTGTGAGCATAATCATTTTACTATATGATCTATGCGTTTCATTAGTTGAGGTACACATTTCGCTATAATAAATGTGCTTCAGCAAATGATCTATGCATTTCTTTCTGGAATGTATGTGTTTCACTGGGAAAGGTATGTGTTCATCAGCTATGAGTAATGCTCCTGACGGCACTGCATTATATTGCTCAGCTGGTATCAGCTCAGGACTGCACATCCATTCCCCCACAGCCGCAGACGCCGATCCCGACCGGGCCCGGCCACTCCCGGGCTGGAGGGCCGGCACCGGGGGGATGGAGCAGAGGAGGGAAGCGGGAGGCTCCGTGTGCGATGCTCGCCTGCTGGGCACACATTAGAGGTGCGAAAAGCAGGGGAGGTTGTCGGTGCGGGCAGGCCAGGCTTTGGCAGGACGCGGGGATGCAGCTGGAGATTTGCTCATCCACTCTGTCCTCAAGCCCTCAGCGGTCCTTTCTAGTCACCCAGATAAGAGCAGGGTGATTTCTTTTGCTTCCAAAGCTCGCCCAATGCAGTAACGTCCCCCCGAGGTTTCAGTGGGCCAGCCCTGCATAGGCATTTCCATCACCACTCCAAATTTTGAATTTCCTCCTTGTCTTCCTTGCCATTGCCACTGCGTTTTGGAAATTGCCCCTGCCAGCACCTGAGGCGACTGAAGCTAAGCGAACAACTGAGAAAAGGTTTCCTAACTGCTTGATAATCAGTCCCCTCCCCCAGCAAGGCTCCTTGCCCATTACAGCATTGTTATTCACTTGTAATGACATCGCTTATTACCGCAGAATACATATTAGTCTTGGCCATGGGACTAATGATTTGTATCTGAGCCTTCATTTTAAAATCACTTTTCATCAATACATCCATTTTTATAGATACAGCTTTATATAATTCATTACACATATTTCCCTTTACTGACCTATTTTGCTGTACCCTGCATCTATCACTGTAGATGCTATTCTGCTCTTCTGAAAAAATCCTGCCTTTTCTACATTTCTCTTCATTAATATGCTCAGGAGCTCTGGTCACATGTATTTTTGTATTATCTTATAGTTTCCTCCCCTCTGCGTGAACAAAAATGGTGATTCTGAAAAGGGCTGTAAAATCTGAATGTATCTGAATTAATTAGGAACTCTATTTGTGTTACATAATGCCCATTTCAGTTTACCCGGTATATATTTTCTGATTAGTTCCACTCACTTTCTCTTTCTCTCTTTCTCAAAAAAAATCTAAACGTTTTCATTGCTTGTCATTTGGTGGAAGCAGTTTTAAAGGAAACCATTTCTGAAGGAACTAGTTCAGTGCTGAAATAGGGCTGAGTGTAGCTCATGCTCCAAACTGGGTCAGCCAGAAACACTGGAGACCATTAGGAGACCTGAAGTATCTGTTTTCTACGAGGGAATAAATATTTTGGGTCAGGTCCTCAGCAAGTCTGAGTTGGAATAGGTCACAGATTTATAAGCAGCTGTGGCTGTGTGTTGTTATATGCACCTGTCGGTAATGCACCAGTCACCGAGCAACAGGATCATCATTAAGGGCCTCGTTAAGAGTGGATAATGATAGTCCCTTTCGCCTGTGAGTTTGAGAAGTGGAAATGTCATGAATGAGCCCGCTCCTCTACATACTTTCATCACTCCTGGATGTCTGTGTCGGTGTACCGCCTGCAGGCCGACGGGAGGGAAAGAATCCCAGGTGCTGGGCTCCGTGTGTGGTTCTGAAGGACCCAAACCAGCCCAAATCAGGGCTTCCAGGAGGGCTGGGAATGTGCCCCCAGGGCTGGAGCAATGAGCTTGGCGCCACAGTGGGGCATCCCCACAGGGTCTCCCATTGCTTTTGCCCACCAGCTGATGCTGATGCAGCTACCCCAGCAGGAATTTCTCCATGCTCTGCAGGTCTGTGCCAGTCTCCCTGGTGGATCGGACCCAGCTGGAGCAGAGCAGGCCTCGTCCATCCCACTGTAATTTCTGAATGGTGCCTGAGGGGAGGACATGGCCATGCCTAAGGGTGTCCTCAGTTCCTACACAACAGCTTTGGGCCCATGGCTGCAGAGGTCACTTTGGGTGTGAGCGGAGAGTGGGCTGGACATGCTGCTGCTGCTGAACATTGCAGTGATGGATGCACAACAGGATGCTGCTGGTCTGCAGCACCCACCTTCCCTCTCGAAAAAATGGTGCACAATGCCTCTGCTTCCTCCCCAACACCACAGTTCTTGTCTTATCTCCTCCTTCAGCTTTTTTCTCTGTCCTATTTTATTCTGGGCTTGTGGGACATGTCAGGACACCTGTCAAATATTTGCTGAATCAAGACTATGATTTGTCTATGATTCTCCATACTCGTTTGCTGACTGTAAATTTTTGCTTAGACTCTGGGACATACTTTTTTAATTTGCTGCGAATTGCTGTATCCTTCTCAGAGGTTTTTGCTACCATAGCATTATGGTTATGAAATGAAGTTCAAAGAACTCTGGTGGGAAGAAGATAGACTGAAGCATTACTTTGTAAAATAAGGTGGGGGGAAGGAATCACTTTATACAGGTGACCACAAATTTTAAATTACTCTGATGTTTTGGTCATCACCAGCAACCCTGGTGGGGGGATAAATCAATTTTCAGCAGTTGCAGACAGTCACAGCAATGTGACTCAGGGCCAGAACAGCTTGACAGGAGAGACACAGTAAAAGTTAGGGGACTGCTGTCACAGGAGGTTTCCTGAAGGTGTGGAGGGATGGGGAAGGACAGGGAGGAAATGAATCCATAAAACCATATTCCAGGTTAGCCTGTCATTTTCATGAATTCAAACATATGTGCAGAGTCTGGCATTTGCAAACTTGATGTGCTCTTGCCTGTTTCCAATCTCTAAAATAAACACAGCATGAAGGAGGTTGTAGTTGTCCGAATCCACTTTGTTTGTTGCAGTCAGCTGCTTTTTTATTAGAACATGATTTAATGTGCATGACAGGAGTAAAAGCTACTAGTTTTATGTTATTTTAATCTCAAATGGAAGCTAAACTTGTTTTCCTAAAATGCTAAAACCAGCTGTGGTCTAATACAAGATTCTTGAAGGCTGTAATGTTGGACTCTCGTCAGGGTAGAAAATCTTTGGTAATGGTATCCCAAATTGTCAAGCTAAAGTGTTTATAATGAGAATTTATTTTGCTTTTTAAACCATAGTAAAAATATTATGCAAGCCATAGGTCATCTGCTTCTTCCTGCAGTTTCTTTCTTACCTTATAGGCAGTTAATTTTGGAACATATCTTCAGTAATTCTCAAAATAGCCTGAATTACTAGTGTGTTGCTCTTATCTTTGTTTCTTTGAATTTGCAAGGAACCACCTCAAATGGTCAATGATTATCTAATATTTTTGACAGGCCATCTTTCCTGCAAATCCATTTTCCATGTGTGATAATCACACCCAGTCGCAGACCTACAGCTCCAAAAGTGTTGAACAATATACTCGACACATCCATGTAATGGGTGATATTCTCATGCCGAACAATTTCAGAGTACTGTCAGTGCCAAATATATTCCTGGCTTTAAATGCTGTTTTTCCCCTTGTTGCACATATAATCTGTGCTTACCCTGCCATAACTCAGTGCTTGGAGTGGCTAATGACAGCTGACGATGGTGATGATGCATTTTAATACGTTTACCAGGCCAGAACATGTATAAGATCCTCCCTGCTTCCTATTCTTTCCCCCACATCAAACAGAGGGTAGGCAAAGGCAATGCTGCATTCTTATTTTTTTTTAATCTCAGGATCACTGACACAATATCAGACACAGGTGGGTTAAGGCAGAAACCCATTGAGAGAATTTGTTTCTTGTGGAAATGTCTGCGGAGCTCCTTTCCAGATACCTATTCCAGGCATTCCCTGGAATGTTGATGGGTTGAATGGGTTGAAGTCTTTCAGCAGAATTTTGGATTTTGAATCCTGTAAAACAAAAACCAAGTGAGAATGCTGGAAATGGCATCAGCTGTAGGGCAGTTTCCACATGGCATTTTTGAAACACAAGTACAGGCTGACCTTCCTGTACTTCAGTCATACGGGAGTGAGTGGATGGAGAAAGGGAGATGAAGAGACCAGGATTGTTCGCCAGTCAAATCAACCAATCCCCTGCAGATATCACTGGTTTCTCTACTCTCTTTTAAACTTAATATTATGGAGAATATGAGGGATTTCAGACCTCCTTTGTGAACTACTCTAATACATCATTTATAAGGACTGCTTAGTAAAACTTTATTGATTGTCCTCAGATTTTGACAGACTAGTATCACAGCTGAAAACTGTGATTTATGAAAATTTTTGAGCAGTAAGTAATACTAATAGGACAGGGGGTTGAGGGAACAATCCCACAGAGGAGTAGGAAAAAAACCCTATTTTTTTTTTTATGCCTGAATCAAGGGTCTGTAGGAAAAACATGTAGCTGTGACCTTTGTCACCAGAAGAGATTTGGCAGAGATTTGACAAACACACATCTTGGGCTATTACAGGTGCTAATTTGGGCTTCTCCACCAGTACAGAAAAAACCTCCATGTACAAAACTCTCCACTTGCTGCCAGAGCATGACAGTGTCTGAACAAGGAAGCACCTAGGAGGAAGATCTGTGCTCCTTTGAACTCCAGAGAGGGATCCTATTGGGAAACCAGTTTATGCCCTCTCCTGCTAGTCTGCTGGATGGCTTCCCAAAGGAAAAATTGGTAGCAGATCACACAGGTTTGGGGGCAAATGTCTGGAAATTGTCATCCTGACAAAGTATTCCAGAAGTTCATGTTTTCTTGAGGGCAGTGATGATTCCAGAGGGCTGAAGTGAGGGAGCTAAAGGGCTTCAGAGAGCAGCAGTTATGTCTTCACAGCTTAAGTTTCACCATTATCCTAATTATCATCACTAAGGGATTACTCAAGTGAAACTTTATTATTATTATTATTATCATCACCATCATTAATTTTGAGGCAGGAATTGTAGACATTACGTGTATGTACCCTGCAATTAGGATTTTTACAAGATTTAAGCCCTCACCAAGAGGACAAAGCAGAAAAATTTACTGGGTTGCTAATTTATAAAGCCTTTGGGACCTCATATCGAAAGTTCTCTTGCATGCGATAACCAAGAGTCTTTAATTTCACAGGGTTTTTTAACTGTAGAAAAAATCCCAGCAATTCACAGAGTCCAGTCAAAACCTTCAGGCTGCGTATTCATGCCAGCACAGGAGAGCTCTTACAACACCTCACTTGGTGTCTGAAATACTCTTTGGAGCATGGAGCTGCTCCAAAAACATACGGTTACGTCACAGTAATCAAGTACAATCAAATCCAAGCTTCCACCTGCAGTTTGTCATTGCATGTGGATGGGGTTTTGTATAAGCAATTGTGTCATACTAGTAACGTGGGTTGATTAATGCAGGGAACAACATGATGCTCCCTTAGCCTTACAGCACTGTTGCTGCCTGGGTTTGCTCCAAGAGGAGCCCCACATAATTAACATGACTCTCACCCTTTCACTTTTAACATGCTTCCTAATTAAGCTCTCCAGGATCTGAACATCACTTTCTGGCTGCAGTGGCTTCAGAATGATTTATCCCCCCATGATGGTCACTAGCGCCAACCTTGCTGTCAGAAAAGCACACCAAAGCATTTAACACTTTGAATTATTTCATTCCTTCTCCTCTCCTGTTTAAGTAGGGAGGGCAGGTGCAAAACCTTGCATTTCAAAGCCAGCTCCTCGATGTGGAAATGTATCCACAGGCCATGTGTGGGCATGCATACGTAAGTAATGATAAGGGTGCATATAAAAAGCCTTTGACCTGTAATTAGCCTATCTTGCTTTTTAAAAAAAAAATCTTTATGTCACTCCATTTGCAGATTAATTAAACCTAATAGATGTAATGAAACGCAAAGGGAGCCGATCACTTTGTAGAGATTTAATATTGATCTGTACGCTAAACCAGCTTAGTGTATTTTAAACAATTATTGCCAATAGGTAAATTTCTGCGACAACTCTTTTATGTAGAAACAGGTCCTGTTGAGGTACAAAGTATACCTATGCGTATTGTTGATATCTAACCCCCCCCACCCCCATTTATATTTGCACAGCACCTCCAGCTCCTCAGCTGAAAGGTGCTGTTTACACAATATTATTTTAATTTCACATGACAAATGTGCTACCATGAAGCTAAACATTGATCATTACCCGGGCGCACTTTCCCCCTCTGTGGGGAGAAGCAGTGTCAACTACTGGCACAGGCTCTCAGCAGATAACACCAGCTGGGGAATAGCAGTCGTGCTCCACAGAAACCCCATTGCTGAAAAAAAATTTCACAGTTGACGTGCCCAGGGGCCAGAGGGACCTCAGGTACCATGGCTCCCGAACTGGGGGGGATTCTGCCTTCCAAAGCCGCGATTCCCTGATTGATTGAAATCCCAGCAGAATGGGCTGCAAGGGCAGGCAGCCCCGCCTGCCTTCATCCATCGCGGTGCCAAAATGGGAAGGACGTGGAGCCGGCAATGATGATGAGAGCTCACATGAATCCCCCGGGCCTGCAAGCAGGGTTTCCTAATTGTCAGCTGTGCTGCGCCAGGCTTGTTTAAAATAATTAGAGTGCAGCAGCTTAAACAGACCGGGAAGGGTCGGGGTGGGTTTTTTATTTATTTATTTATTTATTAATCCCTCCATATGGGTTTTTATCAGTTGCTATCAGCTCCCTGCTCATTTCTGACACCATCACTCTGCCAGGCAGGGGGATGGGGAGGGGGGAGGGGGAAGCAAGGTATTATATTTTAAGTACACGAACGCATTCAGAAAGAAAGAGGACGAACCAGCCCCAATGTATGCTATGGATGGAAACAATACAGCCGTCACACCCAAACTATATTATTTTTAAAAATGGGGGGGGAGGAGGAGGGAAGAAAAATCTGCTTGCTCCTCTTCCTCCTCTGTTTCCTCCAAGAGGGCTAGCTGAAATCTTTCTTAATTACCGCTTATTTCAATGACAGAATTGTAATTTATCATTTAGTTGTAATTTGACATATGTTCACACCTTTGCCATTTCCAATTTCCTCCTTCACTCTAATTGTCTGCCTGGCTCGCCTGTCACGCGCGCCTCCCGGGATTAATTGGAGCTGTCTGTCTGCGGCGGGCTGGCGGCGCGCTCGGGGCTGGCGGTGACAGCGACAGCGACACTGCGCGCTCCGCTCAGCCCCGGCACTGCCCGGCCGCCCGCCCCGCCCCGGCCCGCGGCGTTTATTGTGCAGCCCGCTCCCGCATTCCTGCCTTTTCGGCGTTTCATTAGACGCTAATTACGCTCCCCGGCTGTCAGCTGAAAGGAGAGGAAACCTTGCGGTAATTAGTGGGAGGGGGCCCCGGCGGCGGGGATGCGGGAGCCGGTAGATGTCTCTCGCTCTGCCTCGAAAACGCACACCGGCTTTAAATGCTCTGCCTTCCTTTTCCTCCGCGGCTGTTTGTGCTTCCCTGTCTCGCTGACGTGGCCTCGATAAATTGCAGCCTCCTTCTCCGGCTTTTGGCCTCCCCGACCCCGCTCTTCCCCTTCAACACGCTGCATTCAGCTTCAGCATCCTCTTAAAATGACCTTTCCATGGCCAGGTGCTGCTCCAGCCGGGGGCAACTTCTGCCGGGGATGGATTTGGCACAGGGTGTTTGCTTGCCAAGGATGGCAAATAGTGGGAAGGGCCCCGTGTGTCCAACGTGAGTGGACACCGTGGCTAGCAATTAACCTGCCAGAGGCCGCTTTGACCACCAAGGAGATGTTTGGGCTCCTTTCCCCGTGTCTGGTCCCGCTGTGCTCATGCTGACCCTATCCCCTTGTCCACGTACATCCATGACCGTGAGGCTGACACTGCCAGGCCTGAGAGACTGCTTCTTTTCGTCAAGAGAAGAGATATTTCACCAGTGTCGTGAAGTAACCCCTAGAATTTGTTTCTCAGCCACACTTTCAATGGGCAAGAGCTGAATTCACACTGTCACTTGTTGCCTGGTCCGCTTCTCTCTATCCCACCCAGATTCCTCCCAGAGGCTGTCATGTAGGCCTCCAAAGCACATATAGATGCTATATGCATCCATGCATGGATGCTGTATGCATCTTGCTCCAGCAGAGGATCTGACACAGCAGCAGCACCTGAGGGGAACCACCCTCAGAGCTCCTGTTATAGATAAAAATGGCTGGAGAAAGTCGTTCAGTGTACTTCTGCTTTGGGGTTTTTAAAAATTCTTTCAGCCTTTTCCTGAAATGACAGAAAAGATCTATTCTTTTCCCTATTTTCCTAGGAGATTTTTTCCAGAAGCATAGGTGCATGGTGTGTTTTTGCAGATGTTTCACAAAAGCGGTCCAGCCCCAGCCACCAAAGCAGAGAAAAACCTGGCTAACCAGCTGAGCAGACACCTGGAACAGTTTGAAGATAGAAAGTAACATCATCCTCTAGCTTGATTATCAGCATCTTCTACCGTGCAGCCCCTCAAGATCCCCACGTCTTTGTTGTGGTTTAACCCCAGCTGACAACTAAACTCTCTCCTGACCCTCCTTGGGATCGGCTAGAGAACTGGATGGGTAAAAGTGAGACAACTCGTGGGTTGGGATAAAGACAGTTTAATACCGAAAGCAAAAGCTGTGCATGCAAGGAAGGCAAAACAAGAACTCATTTACCACTTCCCATTGGAAATTCAGCCATCCCAATGGGCAGGGCTCCGTCACATGTAATGGCTACTTGGGTAGACAACTGTCATCACTCCAAACCTCCCCCCACACTCCTTCTTCCCTCTACTTTATGGGCCAACATTGACTCCATTTGGTGCAGGATACCCCTTGAGATATGAGTTTGGGTCAGCTGTCCCAGCTGTGTCCGACGCCTCCCAGCTCCTTCTGCACCCTTGCCTCCTCGCTGCTGGGATGGAGTGAGGAGCAGAAAAGAGCTTAACTCTGTGCAAGCTCTGCTCAGGAACAGCAAAAGCATTCCTGTGCTACCAAGACTCTTTCCAGCACTACCCCAAAATGCAGCCCCACACCAGCTACTGTGGAGACAACTAACTCCCAGCCAAAACCAGTACACCATCCACTGTTTCCTCCACATTTCCTTTTCCTCCACATGCTACCGAAGTAAAGATACGTAAATCAAGGCAAAGAGATAAATTGTCTATTCCAGCTGCAGGTGAAGCCTGTAAATGCTGAACAAAACGGTTTCAGACAGAAAAAAAATCACCCTCACATATTTATTAATTTATTCATTTTCCAATGATTTTAAATGTCCCACCCATCAGTATCTGCATGAAAGAGAAACTCACAGAAGCAAGAGTGAGTTGGCCACCATTGTCCCCTGCATCAGAAGAGTGGATGTTGGTGGAGGTGAATTTTGGAGCAGACTCCTCTGCACTGTTTAAAATTAAGCTAATGCCCTGAAAACACAAACCCATCCAACTGATACAATTCCTTCCTCCCTAAAATTAGCCCAGACCCCTTGCTCTGGGCCATCCTGAGCCTTTCTAGGCATCACTTCGGCAACACACCAGAAAACCAACCCAAGCAGAGAGTGCAAGCTAGAGGTCAGTGCATCTTGGCACTTTCAAATCCCAAAAGAATTGATTTCAGAGCCAAGGGACACTGGGAAAAAACCCAACCTAAATCACCACTCCAGTTTAACTGGGGGCAAAAAAGCAGTGGTTGGCAGCACTGTGAGAGGCTGGCAAGATGCTGCTGTTTGGAAATCCCTGGCTCAGGGCCATTTGCCTTCCCACAGTGGTGTGAGCAGGCAGAAATGCTCCTCCAAGCCCAGATACACAGAACAGCTAGCACAACACTGCTGGGAAATATTTAATGACTTGTAGGAGGCAAGACTGAATGGATTTACATTTATTTAGATTTTTTTTTCTCCCTTTCAATGTCTGCTTCCTACACCACTGACCTTTTAAAATTATATCACTACTTACTGACTTTGTTTTCTCTGTGTTGCCATTTTTACCTTCCAGCTTCCTGCTTTTTTTTTTTCCTGCTGGCCATCTAGGATGGCCAGCACTCTTAGGCAGTTTTGTTTGAACACCAGGATTTTTCTGATGTGCCTGCAAACTTTCAAGAGCCAGCATTTCTCGCTCCCTTAGCTGCCAAATTGTGAGAAAACACAAAGTGCCTCAAGCTGAATCCTAAAAAAGATTTTCCAAATACTTACTCACATACTGCAGCCTTGGTCTAAAGACTGGGGTATGAGGTGCTTATGATTTAGTATTAGAGTTATCTGTATTTATGGTCTATTTCATTTATCAGAGCTATTTAACTGGAAATGGTGCTGGAAATCAATGTACTCATTAGAAGTCAATAGTAAGTGCTTTTGAAAATTCACTTTATTTTGCATTTCTCATAGCTATCAATTTTGTTGTTGTTTTAAACCTGACTTCCCGAGGCCTTATTCATTAATAGATAAGCAGTCATAAGTAGGTTATGAGCATACAGGAGGCTCATCTTCCACACTGGCATACCCAGTGCACTTCCCTCCTAGAAATACATCTGATTTTTCAAGGATGGCCATCTCCCTCATCTCACAGAGGCTCTCTGAAAGCAGCTCTCCTTTGCTGTATCAGCGAGGAGGATGCCAGACTTGAAGAGGAGAGGAAGGAGTCAGACCCCAGCTGCTAAACAAGTAGTTGTTCTCTACAGTACAGGCTGCAGTGCTCTGTACTGTCAGCGGGGAGGGTAAAGGAGATAAAACAGGCTGAAACATGAAATTCTGGGGGAGCAGAAGGAGTTGTGACTTTTGTAGAGGGTTTTTTTCTAATTATTACCCTACTTTTTGGGTAGGTATTGTCTCAGCAGTGCTAGTCACTCACTTGTGTCACAGAAATACGTGGATGCTGCAGCACTGATTTGTCCTAAATGGTCTGTCCCACACCGTCACTACTAACTCAAGCCCCAGACTTGCTAGCCATTTGCAGTTCCTGTATGGCTGAGAGTGTAGTTACACCCTCTACACCCCACAAACATTCCCAGAGCTGGCAGGAGCAGGCTGTGCTTAAGCAGTGCTCCCCACGTGCATGGGGTAACACCAGGTCCCCCGGTCTCTTGGGAGCAGTTCAGGTGTTATCCCAAGGACTTCCCCAGAACCCTGCAGGAAGTTTAGTAACAGTGGAGGGCTAGTGAAACAGTAGTGGGTGGCTTTTCTTTGGTGCTCCCTCAAGCCTCTCTTTAGATTTCAACACAAAAACTCAATCCTGATGCTACTAACAATACAAAAGGAAGAGGAGGAGACCCCAATAATGCTTGCCTGAGAGGCCTTCCAAGCCCTTTGCTGTACCCCTCCTGAGCTGGTAGTAGTTTACCATTGCTCTAGCTCCTACTTGAATATGGTATTCTGCTCTTCTTATAGATGCTTGATCAAGAGATGAGGAAACTCCTTGTCTATCCTCAGTATGCAAGTTTAACTTGTTACATCCCTAAAAATCAAATCCACTTTTGTTTAAAAAAAAAAAATCTCCAACCCAAGCAGATGTAGTAGCTATCTGCAAGAGTATAAAATACTTACAAATATCAGAGAAAAAAGCTCATTCATTCATGTACGGAAAAAGAGATGAATTAATTTTCCTTTGTAGAAAGCACTCTTGTCGATCCCTTAACTTTCATATAGAGAGCACATATCAACATCTTGATCCCTAAATGTAATGCTTTGGGAAACTATAAGTAGGAAAAATCAAGGTGGTGTCCTCATGGAAATTTTTTTTGTGCACTAAAATATAGTGTTCCCCACTGGTGCCCGCTATAATATTTTTATGTGTAGAAAGTGGCAGGCTATCACACTTTTTATATATGCATAAATAAAAGTGACAGGCAGAGAAACAGGATGCCTGGAGGTGTAAAATATGAGTGTCATAGGCCACAATCCTCTTATTTTTGTTGTTTTTATCTCAATGGGAAAAGTTTTCTGTTGTTAGCTTAAGAATGCAATGCAAATGTTCTCTTGAGGCCTGAACACACAGATGAAGCTTTCTGCTTTCACATCCAGGTATTTAGCACTGCTGCTCTCTGCTTGTCAGCATTTCAGGGGGTTATGGCAAGCTGTGGGACTGGTGCTAGCTGCTGGGGCCACATGTTCCTGCTGTACAGCTCAAGCACCACAGGCAGGAAGGTGGTTACGAGAACCTGCCAGGTAAAACTTCACGATATTTGGGAGCTGGCTGGAATGCTGTTTCTAGCCTTGTAGTTTTTGTTCCTTCGCCTCTTTCAAGACTTTGAGAAGGAACAAAGAAATAGAGGAGGTAAAAGGAGGCAATGCACCAAGGGATTCAGAAGCAACACCAGCTGTCTTTGTCCAGAGCATTGTCTCTGGCAGCAGCAGCATTGGAGGCTTTGGGAGAATGAATGGAAATGCCTCACATAGGGAAACCTGCTGTACGAGCTCACCACCCACCTTCAAATACAGCCATGCTTAAATCCAGCATTTGCCCATGGCTAGTGTGATGCTGAAATTTCTGTGCTAGTCCTGGTATCCAGAAGGTCGTTGTTCCTGTTCACCTCAGAGCTTGCAAGCGATTGTGGCTGTTACAATCACGGAATCGTTTCTGTTGGAAAAGACTTCTAAGACCATCAAGTCCAACCACAAACCTTCCAGCCACAAACCTAACACTGCCAAGCCCACCACTAGACCTCGTCCCTCAGTGCCACATCTACACGGTCTGATAACTAGCTCCAGGGCTGGTGATCACACCACTTCCCTGGGAGCCTCTTGGTGTGCTGCAGCACATTGCCCTGGTGTGGCAGTGATGCTGCACGTTGGACTGCCACGTGCTGTCAGGGTTCCATGCCATGGGGAGAAAGAGGCATTTCCAGATGTAGAGCTACTGAGCTTGGTCAGATTTGTCTTTTGGACCTGGAAATGATATTTTCATGGAAGTTGAGTATTGCAGGCCAGGGGCAAAGCGGTTTAGGTTATGGGAGACATCCCAGGGGTCCCACAGCACAGCTGCAGACATTTTACTGATGTTTCTGTGTTGTGATGGACTTGCCTTTGTGTGCTGTGCATACATTTCCTTGTCTGGGATACCTTAGTTAGAAATATGGGAGATCTGCATGTGTGTTCCTGTCTGAGAGCACGGTAATAAATATCCCTTTACATGCACACTCAAATTGAAATGGTTTCCAGCCACCCTTAAATGCTGCGAGCTGCAGCTGTGTCTCACTCATGACCTGCATTAGTGCATCCCCTGTCTGACAAGACCCTGCCCTCGAGCCCACTGTGGGACAGATTCTGCTGGGTGGGAAAAGCCTGCCAGCTCAAAGAAGAAAAGAAATATCTGGGGGATAAACAAGGAAAGAAACTCTGGAAGATCTGCAAGGAGCATTCAGTTCCTCTGTCATCTGTCACTGTAAGTGCTGGATTTACACCTTGCAATTTGTTTGGGGAAAAAAGTTAGGGAGCAATAAAGTAATAACCTAAGCAGAAAAAGAATTGTTATCAGAAAATTATTTGTAATGTAGCCCTTAAAATAAATATAGCAGCCATTCCTGTGCTTTACACTGTCATTTCTAACTCCAAAAAGTCAGTGCGTAAATCTAATGGAGTAGCTATTCATAAAAGTTCAGCTTGAGTAATAAAAGTAACAATTTTCTGTAATGATATTTTATAGATTTGAATAAGATGTATAAAATATTTTTGCTTTTACAGCATATGTAAAGAGAGTAAATATACCATGCCTATAAAACAGGGATTACTTTTAAATTCTTAAAATATTTCTAGAACAAAGTAAATAATACTCGTAATTTTTTCCTGAAAGGCTGTTGGAAAGCCACATAGCAAACTTTTCAAATATTTTATATGAAAACAATTCTCTTGCAGCTTCAGAGAAGGCATAACACACTTACCCCTCATCTTTTAATAAAGGAAATCACAGGTACTTTCCCCTTCCTATTGCATATCCTTCCCTCTGAGCCCTTCAGCCCAGTTCTTTGCCAGTGTGAGTGTGTTATACGTGGAAGAGAAGCTGGGATTTTATCCCCTCTGGTGTAGTTTTCACAAATGCCAACTGAACGTTGCAAAAAAAGAGATATTTCATTGAGTGTGGAGGAGGAGGGAAAACACAAATCTGAATGGTAGGAAGCCTGAACTTTTGATTTACTTTGTACCGAGTCTGGGGGGAAAACTGCTAGATTTTAATGTGGTACTGTGGATTGCACATGAAGGTAGGTGAGATTAGAGCCTACCCCTCAGACATGACAGTCCATCAGAGCAGGGCAGTGCTCAGTGCCACCCTCCGGAGGTCAGAGGGACAGTGGTGGGTGCTGCCATCCTGCATCCTCCAGGATCCAGCCCCCCTGGCACAGGCACTGCTGTGGCAATGTCCCAAGGCAGTTCTGTTATGTTCAGTGGTGGGGCCATGGAGCACCACTGTGTTCTGTGTCCAGTCAAGCCACACATCCAGCAGGGTGGGACACTGGGAAGATGGGGTTTGCAGAGCCAGGGTGCCCATGCAAGGGGAATGGGTGGGCAGCTGGGCACACCAGGGCTTTACAGACGCGGGGGAGTCACCCCCAGCACAGAGCTGAAAGTGCAACCTGTGAACCTGGGAAAATGCAAAGCCTAGTTAATGTAAATATCTCGACTTTGAAAAAAACCAGAAAATGTGTGGCATACATGTGATTATTTCTAAACCTACTTCTATTGGACTTGTCTCAGTAAAATATGTTTCCAAACTGCTTTGTCTAAATGTGATTTGGGCTACCTCCAGTGAAAAGCCCAGGACTGCAATTTGATTAAGTGGTTAAAATAAGGCACAAAAGGATGGCCCCGTGTGGGGCTGCAGCCCCGTGGCCTGGATTGATGCTGGCTCCCAGGTGCTGCCCAGCACAACAGTGCACAGCCAGGCACATCCCCTGCAGCTCCAGCCTCTCCACAGGAAACCACGTCCTGTCCTGTTTGCTTTCAATCACAGCCCAGCAGGAGCTGAACCAGCCCATGCAGCCAGCAGGCTTGGCCCTGCCACCCACCAGCACCTGCCCCCATGGCCTCTCTGCTCCAGGGAATTGCCCATTCCCTGCCCAGCTGCTGGAGACAGCAGCTCCGGGCATGGCTTGGAATTGCACCCAGCTGTACCGACACACACTAGCTGCTACCAGAATGTGGAATTGTGTATTGGCTGCTATCCTGCTCCAACATCCCTGTGTGCACATTGCTGGGCGTGCCAGCAGGAACACACAAACACCCTGCAGCTTCACACACACACTTTCAGATATATTTGCTTCCTACAAGTCCTTGTACCACACGTTAAAAAAGGAGACTTAAGCAAAAGTAGCATGTGTTTATTTTCACTCATGTGCTTACATATATATGCCCACTAGAGATGGTGTGCAGCTATGTCCATTTGCACACATCCACTTGACAGTAAATCTTTGGGTGCACAGTGCGTGGTACAGCCATAAATACTTATATCTATAGGAAAATGAAGCCCAGTATGACTCAGCACAGAGAGTTTACACATATTTCTATTGACTTGTCAATGTATCTGCATCGATAGCTTGGCTCCTGTACCCAGCTCAGGAGTATCACTTCACCTTCATGTAACCACAAAATACAGAGTTCTTCCTGCTGGATATCTCTATACATATGGCCAGGTTATAATACAACCAAAGCTATGATTTTTGAAGGCTTTTTGAATAGGAAAACCTTAAAAACTCTTTTACAGGACCCACTCAAGGACTGCTGGAGTGTGTCAGCAGTAGGCTGGCAACAGATAACAATAAGCAAACCACCTTTTGTGTTAAGCACCAGATCATATTTTTGGGGTAAATTGTAAACAATAAATATTGGGCAAGATGCTGTGCTGTGACAGAGACTTCAGTTCAGAGTTGGTGCTATTGAGAACTTCATGGTTTAAATATTGGCTAGGTCTGATTTTTAATTTTATTTTTTATTTGACAGTTGGCATATTTCTAAAAAGTCAGTGCACATTTTTGAAATTTCATTGCACATCCATGCATCATTACCTGTTTTCTTAGAGCTTGAGGGAGATGATATTGTTGGGTGTTTTCTCTCATGTAGGGAGGCAAGGCAACGAGGCATAACAGAAATGAAGGATGGCCTTTGGGAGAGCAGCATTGCTTTTCTGAAGCACAAGTCTTTGGTCCAACTGAAAGTTCAAAACAAAGGAGGATCTCTGTCTCTCTCTCTTTTTCCAGCTGTACCTTGGTAATGAAAAGGAAACAGAAAGGAAAGGAGGAAAAAAACTAAAAAAAAAAAAAGCAGAAGCTTACTATTTTTAAAACCTGGTCCAAAGTTGAAGATGCTGCTGAACTGAAGCAAATACTCTTCAGAAATGCCTGACTGCAGAGCCAGGCTGAAATGTTCCAGGAAAACAAGATAGAGGAATATTTTTACCAGTAAATACTGGAGTTAAATGAGACTGGCTCATCTCAAAGAAAATGAGGGACAAATGCTGCAGGGCATGCTGAAGCAAATAAAATGTTTATCCTTTTTCCCAAACCCATTGAGCTAGGGACCATTGTGGGAGCTGATGGAAGTTCTCTGAGGTTTTTCTTTTGCCCTTGTTCCTTCTACTTCTCAATAGCAAACCAAAAACCTGTTAAGTGTCTCTGTTGATGGCTCTTTCTTGCACTGAGAACTGCAGCAGCTTTTCTCTTGAAGGCTGAGCTTTATTATGTCCAGGAGTGTAGATGGTACCAAGCTTGAAGGTTACACTTGAGCCTTCATCAGTGGTGGGCCCTAAAAAGTCATCAGTGACTGGGCCTAAAGTGGCCTGTGGGGAGACAGGGGAAAGCTCACTAAGCTGGGACCTGCAGGCAACTCTTGCAATTCCTTCTCCCAAGGCAGCTATTCCTGAAAACTGCTTCTAATTTGGTTGATATTTCGGCAATGTTCTTCCTCTTTCGGCAAGACTGAGTTAGGTGTGGGAGGTCTGGGTACGGGTTTAGACTCTAAACCAGGGTGGAGTTTTGAGGGGGCAGGGGAGTGTCACGTTAGCCAGCCTTTCTCTGACCTATTTTCTTGTTCTAGCCTGGCCCCATACCCCTGCTCCTGACAAGGACAAAAGGCACAGCGGTAGAAGATAAGAGACATCTTGTAGCATTTTACAACTGGGAAATACTTTTGCCACATTCTTCTGAGTTCTCCAGACTTCAGGACAGCTTAGCATAGCTTTTTTTTTTTTTTCCATTTGTACATCTGGGCTGAGAAGACACCATTAACCCTTTGAGATCTCCCCTTGCTGCCAGTCAAGGGGAGAACAAATGACTCCTTCCCACCTGCTTCTGGGTCCAGCTGTTTCCACCTGTACACGGCAGGCGGAAAGCTGAGCAGGCATCAGGTTCTCACCTGCTCCTCGCGGCATTCCCGAGGACATGGCACACAGGTGGCAGCTCGGGAAGCGGCTGCCGCGGTGCCCTGCCGAGGGAGGCTGACGGAGCGCAGGCTGCCTCGGCGAAGGTTGACGCGAACCCGCGGGGTGCCCGATCACATCTGGCCCTTGCGAGCGCACATCTGTCTCGCCACCCCGCGGTGTCGCCGGCGGTGCCGGGAGCGGCCGCCCCGCCGTGCCGCGCTCCCCCGGGGCACGGAGGTGCTGCACGAGTCGTGTCGCGCACACGCCAAAGCCATTAATTAAATTAGAGCTCTCCGGCAGCGGCGGCAGCAGCAGCTGTGGCATCAATCACCGCGCCGCGGGCTGACACGCACGCAGCATCACACGGAGGGAATTCTCTTTCTCAGGGCAGCTGAGGGCTGTAACCAGGGGTCCCGTGCAGGAAGGCGGCACCGTGGGGACCAGAGACCCCCCTCATGGACCCCCACCAGCGGCCCCATAGCGTGCTATGAAATGGAGATTGGTGGATCCCAACCACGTGCAGAAAAAGCAGATTTCTGTTATTTGTGGGCTCTGGGCCACCCGATAAGGAACTTCGCACCTGTGCCCGAAGAACTGGCTTTTAGACAGTTAATCAAATGAGAACGGCTAAGGGTAGTCACTGCACCCTTTCCAAATAGCAGTCCAGACACAAGAGCAAATAATTTGTGTCAGCATGACAAGAGAAAAATGGAACGTAAACTTGCTAAACAGCCAACATAGACTGGCTTTTATTTATTTATTTATACACACACATACAAACGCGCACACACACACACATACATGTTCTTCTGTCTCAAACCAAAGAATGAATTCCAGCAGGTTTAAATTTGAGATCCACTTATAACATTAAGTGCTGCCCCCCTTTCTTGCCCCATATTGGTGGGGAGAAACAGCCTTGTAATATCAATATTCCCCCACGCCAGCTTTTCTACATCCACTTCTCTGAACGCTACCTATAGAGGAAAGACAAAGCTTCAGCAATTTTATTCAGGCCTGTTTCACAGCGTAGGTCATCTCAGCAGAGTGCGGAAACAATAGCACGTGCCAATCTCACAGCACAAATACTGACCCATGAATAATGACTGCTCCTAGCAACCATGTACAGAAACAGCAAAACTTTTAACAAAATTTTATTTTAAAAAATTTTGAAAATTAGTTTTGCCCCAGTGAAGGTGTTCTGCATGTAGATTATCTGCAAAGAGAAAATTGTTAGATAAATTATTTGTATTGAGTAATTTGATCAGGTCTCCTTGGAAGCCTAATGAATAGGTTATTTTCTGCAACAGCTGCTGTTCGAACTCTCAAGCTTGAGCCCACATGGTCTGGCTGTTCAAAGGGAATTACTGTGCTGGCTTTTTTAAAATAACTTTTAAAAAAGCAAAACCAGGCACAATCCATTTGTTGACAGGGAGGAAAGATGGACAGGGGAAGATTTAAGTGGGTGGTAAAATTATTGTGAAGGCTTGAAAATTATTAGCAGAAAGGATAATTGTGTGAAGCTGCAAATAACTCGTCTTTCACTGGGACTGTAAGAGACCAAACCTTCATGGCTGTAATTCAGATACATCATCTGCATTTCACATTCTGCTGTGGAGAGGAAATGCCTCCCAGATGGGCTATGAGGCTGGATGGCCTCAGGAACTCTGCTGCTGGGTGGGCTATGGCCATGTGGGCTTCTCAGTCTGGGGCTACTCCTTTCTGGTTGCCTACTTCATTTACACAAGGCCAAACACCACATGCAGATATGCGCCAGTGGAGGAGTCTAGGAAAAGTAAAAGATCTTGTAATGGCTTTTGGGGGTGTTTGGAAAGGGTTAAATGCATTCTGCACTCGTGCAGCAATTTTCCAGGCATGACATTTATTCCATGGTCTGCATTTGTCCAGAGGGAGCCAGATTTCCTTCTGAATTTCTTGGTGCTTCTACTTGTCTGCAGTAGGCAAAGGCTGACCTGAACCTCTTTTATGGGTGATATTTGCTGGCGTTTTCCTCTGACTAGGTCTAAGCAGGGTGCAGTGTGATCTGCCAACTATAAAACTTGAATTCTTCCACCAGCAGGGTGAAATAAAAGCAGAGCCTGCCTTGCTCCTTTGCCCTATCCTTGTGTTGCCTGTGTCTGCCCAGCCCCATTCCTTTGGGGCACTTTTCTGGGGTCATCTTGCAGTTCAGCACTCAGCTTCCACACATTGGATGTTTTTGCACTCAAAATGTTAGATTGGAGTTTATTTCATTGTTCTCTGAATAATCTATTCAGAAACTCAGTGGTTTGCTCTTTTTTTTCCCCTCCTCTTGCCAATGTAATCAAGAGGAGACTTGTTAGACATTGTGTTAACAATGTTAAGTATGGAGCACATGTTGAGGTGAAGTGAATGGTGCCTCAGGTAGGATTTTGCTGTGAGTTGTCTTTGCCTTATGTTGTGTAGTAATATATTTAAGCAAGCTGCTGCAATTGAAGACACTGAGGGTGGATGCATGCCGGCATGCATGGTTAAGGGAAAGAAATCTCCACTGAAAAACCAGAGGAAGCAGCCAAGCACATATTTGATAATGGAGGATTTGCTGGCTAGCTCTCTGAGAGGTGCTCAGCACTGTAAGGATTAGGTTAGGATGCTTCAGCACTGAGTCCAAGGCGGATGCTGCCCCTTTGCCAGGTCATCTCCATTTCCGCAGGTGGTTGAAGGAGCTGCCGGGGTTAGGAGTGCAGGGAGGGAGCCTGTTGGAACTACGCAGTCCCCCTCGTGTCCCAGGGCCGTAATCCTAGACTGTGGTGTCACCTTTCTTTGGGGACAGAGGCCAGGTCCGGTGCAAACCGGGGTGAACACGCTGGCTTTGTGCCTGCTGCCGCTGAGTGCCGGCTCTGACCTCCCGTGGCTCAGTCTGCTTAGACACTGCTGTTCTGTGGGACGTGACACGTCCATCCCTCTTCTCACCCGGCTTCTGGGGACAAACCCCCAAACAGCTGCCAAATAGAGCTTACATGTATTTTGCTTTTGTAGCTTCTTGTATTGTTTGGGCTGAGCTGTGGAGAAAGCCATGTGTTTCCCAACTAACTGGCTGCAAAGTGAAACCCTGTAATTTTGGGGGCAGAATCTACTTTGTTTCTCATGAAGGTAATTTGGCATTTCACAAGACTGTACAGAATACTTCATGTTTCATCTGAATTAATGAAGTGTGCACATTGATTTCATGTATATTGCTACTGAAAGCTTTCTTAATTATGAAAAACTCTAAATCTTTCATTTTTTCTAAAAAGACATGAATTTTAAGGGGGTTTTATGATGAATTTTGAGAATCTTAATCTCAAGAAAAATGCAGCTTTTGATGTCATTTGCAATTGTCTTCCTGTCAGTATCAGTGACTGCATTTTGGTTGAGCACAGCCTGCTCTCAGCAGCCAAGGCTCTCGAAGGTCAGCAAGGAGCACAAGTCCTACCCTACCTTCTCAGTACATTATTTCCAGAAATAATATTTTTGGAAAAACAACCTCCCATCCCATCTTTTTTGTGCTCCTTCTGTTAAGTTGCTGCAGAAAGATAGCGAGAAAGGGCTTTGTGACTGGCAAACCACTAAGTCCCACCACCACCCCACCAGTCTGTGTAGGTTAACCATGAGCCACAACACAGAAAATACTGCAGCAGTGGCTTGGCTTTTTAATGAGGCTAATACAAGCTCAGAAACCATCCTTAGAGATGATCCATGCTCAGATGGCTCTGCTGTGACACGTTGCCAATCCAGGCATAGCTAAACCTTAAGGCTGAAGGCACAGGTGCTTAAAATTTGGAGCAGGGCAGCATTGTGTCACTTGAGGGCAGATGTTGCCACAGGTAGAGTGGTCCATGTCACCGCCACCAATTGATGTATCCAGCCATGAAAAGGTGAGCTTCTGGACAGTAGGTTAGGACAGACAGCTGTAATAAATGTCAGGGCTTGGAACCAAACAGGATGCATGAGATGCTCTCACAGATGGTGTATTTAAATGGGTATTCATAAACAAGCTTCAACATGGATTTTGGAGCCACTGTCCCTATTTGGTAACCACTACTACCTGCCCTCCAACTGATTGCAAGTGTAACGTGCTGAGTTTGAGATTCACATGGCTGAGTCATCAGTTTACAGACGCTACCAGTTGTGGGTTGAAACAATACTCAGATCTAGAGGTCATTTACCCAAAATGAACACCTGGATATTAAAGCAGCATAAGCATGTTATATTTATCATTACTATTGGCACACATGTGTGACACATAATAATAGCAAAAGCAGGTTGTAACAGCAGGTGGCACCTGGCATACTCTGTCACATCAGTCACTTTTCGTTTTTTCTGTGCATTTGGATTGATAGATATATTTTCTAGATAACTGGCATACTCTTTTTCAGAGAGGAAGCAATTTTTGCAATACCTTTCCTAGCCTGGTCTCTCTACAGTTCCCCATTTTATCTGGGATGATTAAGATTCATGTTTCTTTCCTCCAAAAGTGCTTTCTAAGGTCCCTATTTACACATGATATAAGATCAGCAGGTTAATAATTAAGGCAGTGGTGTGATGCTGTTTCAGGTCTGTTGCCTATTTATTTGAAACAGCTGTCTATGAATGTGGGATGCATGGTACAGAAGTTGCCATGGTTAAAAACCATGTTTACTGATTGCTCAGTAATAGTCAAAATAGTTACCCAACTTTCTGTGTAAATGCCAGAGAGCACACCAGAGTTTCTTTGGGCAGTTTCACTTAGGCACAAGCCTTCTCCCCAGTTCCTGTAACTGTACTGATCTTGTTTGTTTGCTCAACACCTTTATGGAGCGAGGCGAGAAGAGAAGGAAATGTGCCACCAAGAAAGGACAGAGTTTGTGTCTAGCCCAGAGAGATGAGAACGGAGAGGAGGCGTGAAGCCAATCTCTGCAGAGATGAAAGGCCACGGCAAGGTAGCTGGGAATAATCTCCTGTCTCTGGTGGCTGGGAGAGGAGCACCGGTCTTCAATCGCTGCCAGGAAGAATCGAGTTAGGCGTCAAGGAGAGACTTTGTAATGGTAATGATGGTGAGGCAGCAGCCTTCAGAGGCTGTCAGATCTCCATTGCTGAAGATCTTGAAGAGCAGATTAGATCTAGCTTTGGCAGGAATGATACACTGTAACTAATCCAGCCTTAAATCAAGGAAATGGGCTGGATGACCTCTTGAAGTACTTCATAGCCCATAAGTCTCTTTATGCCATTAATATTTGGAGGCAGAGTCTGATTAAACTGTGGTATACACCAAATGCTGGAGCAGCTGCTGTTTCTTCCACTCCTAACATGGTGAGAGGACCTAGCAGGGCTCTGTGGGAAACAGGTTGCTCTGAAGGAGGATGGCATTAATGTGCCTGTGCTCTGCAAGTCTCACCTTGGCTCTTCAGAGACGGGCATAAAGTCAGCAAGGAATGGCTGGGTTTTCCCAAAGTTGTACCTAACTGTCCACTGGAAAATCCCCCTCCTGTCATCTACAGCAAGTCTACATTTCTTTGCAGAGCACTGGGTACCTGGCCAGCGCCAGCAGCATACTCATATCCTCGTGCTCCCCAGAGGAATCAGAGGAATGCAGATGCCCTGCATCCTGCTTTGTGTTCCCCTGTCCTGCACATCTCATCAAAGAGCAGGGAGAGTCTGGCACTTAGCAAGGCCATTCTTTGTTTTCCATGAACCCACTGAAAAATTTATTAAAAAATGTAAAAATGTTAATGTGAAAAAAGGTGTCTTTTTTTTAAACTTTCTCCCAAGTGACATATGCTTCCATTTTCAGGCATGTCTTATTTGCATTTGGTTCTCCAGATGTAAAACAGACCCATGGGGTCAGGCAGTACAGGTTTTCTATTTTTCACATCACTGCACCCACAGAAGGACAGAATTGGGTATCACTCACATAATGTGGGGGAAGAACCTTCCTATTCATGCAGTTTTCAAGAATGTAGACTTTTCTTGCAGGAATACTCTCATTTTCTGCTGCAAAGAGCTGCTGCAAGCTGGGGTAAAGCTGCAGACTCTGAATGGACACACTTCGCCATAACACGTGCTTCTCTTTAAAATGGGAAAGCTGTGAAAAGCAAAAGTAACCAGTCAAGATTGCACACTGTAAAATGAATTAGCAGATAGCTGACTTCTTGAAATGGAAAGGGCTTGCTTTTCACAGGGCCTGGATTTACTTATCTGCCATGCAAGTACTTGCATAATAATAGCCAATCTGTATATGATAAATGAATAAAATGCATCTAAGTGTTGAGGGTGCAAAGAAAAACACTAAGCACTAGATATTTGGCTCTCTTTTATTTATCTCAATTGACAACACCAGTGGAGGATCTGTGAGGAAATTAGTAACACTTACTGGAAGAGAAGTTTTTGCATGTGCGATGGCTTCCCAGATCCCTCCCATGGCAGCCACATTTCAGCCAAACGTCTCCTGAAATGAGAGCCTGTCCTGTTCCCAGGGCTTTGCAGAGCTGGCTTTATATGCAGTCACCTTCCTTTCAAAATAATAATCCAAAGCTTACAGAGCTGCAAATAAAACAGCAACCTGTGTAAGCCAGCACAGAAATTTTTCCTGAGTCCACAGATTATCAAAATGATATTGTTGGAGAGCATTATTTAAGCTCTTTCCTGTCAGCAGTTACTGTAATGCTCAGTAGCTGTGGTGTAAAAGAGTCTGGGCAGATGTGTGGTGAGCTCATTTGTGTGGCATGGGGAGGAGGGCACCAGGGTAGCCAGGCAAGGCTGGGGAAAAATCCATGCCCATCCCTATCTCCGTGTTTCCCAGCTTCCCACACCAAAAGATTTTGATATTGCAGTCAGTGTTGGGCTACCAACAGCTGATATCTGACATCTCATCTGGCTATTTTGTGTCAGTGCAGTTGCACTGATTATGGCAGCAACTAGAGGCTTGTGGCTGGTTATATCCCTTGTTTTTCCTAAATCTCTGTTGGGTTTCAAAATATTTTTTAAGTCCCTGCAGCAAAGCGCGGCTGAACTGCTCTCTGCATCACAGCCATGTAGCTTGGATAAATCCACCTCTAACACTGCAGCCACTGCAGAGAAAGATGAGCAGGAAAACACTGGGACTTTGTTTCTGTTGTGGTGAGAGCCTCACCACCAGCTGGCTGTCCATTTCTAATCAAGCAATAGACATGACAACATGACATTTTCTGCCTTACTTAGCTCCAGCTCTCATTCCACTCAGAAAACACCTCAAAATGTGGCTTATTCATACACTGATCTTGAAAGATGCAGCAGTAATTATGTAAACTTCACATCAGCTGTGCATGGTGTTGACTAGCAAAACAAAAGCAGAAAGGACTTAAGTTGTTTTGTAGGATTCTTTCCCCTCATATCACTAGCCAATATCCCAGGCTGGCCTGATAGTCCTAACTGAGGATGATGTTTTGTTTTGAGAGGCTACAAAATTCTGCCCCTGGAGATCATAGTCTAGAAAGAAAAGCAGATAGAGGCAAATGAAGGACAGAGAAGAAAATCTTAGCAATTAACTCTTGTAAATATCTGTACCTGAAAAAGTTGTTTTCACCTAGTCAGGGGACTGACAAATTAGGTGAGCTATGGGCCCAAGGAAAAACAGTTCAATATTTAATATCAAATACTTGAAGCAGTAAATGAATAGCTTACCAGCAACTCAAGCTGGGACATGTTTGCATTGCTTTTTAGATAATTTTGAACTGTGGATGTATTACTGGAAGTTGTGATCTGTTTCAGGACCATTTACAAGCCGGCAAAAAGACTAAATTCAAACAGAAATTGATTATTTGCTGCAAATAGTCCAAACAGAACTAGTTCTTCAAGACAAGGTTTTGACCATTTCTCATTTCTGACTCAAATAAACGTGCTAATGTGCTATGGCATTGTTTATCACCAGAAAGCTTCACTTCATAGATACTGAATCATAAAACTGAGATTGCATAAAATCTTATGCATGTGCAGAAAAAGTCATGCATCACCTGAACCCCCTCCTTTACTGCTCTTTCAGGGTGCCACATTCTTCCTTGGAAAGGGGACAAGACTAGGTGAGCTCATCATAGTTGAAACTATATCTTGTTCCAGTTGGACTTCTTGCCAATTAGGTAAATGCTGACATTCATTGTGTGTCCCTTGCTTTAATACTATGACAAAATCATTTTTTCAAATTCTGATTACTTTGAGAAGACTGGGGGGGTTGGACTTTTGCCCTACATGCACACTGAACCCTGCTGTACCACTGTTGGCACCCAAGTTGTAATAGATTAACCAAACACTTATTCTGGGTTCATTGTCTCACAAGTCTGTAAGGACAGATGGGTTTTGCAGAAGTGGTTCCACGCGTGGTGTCACTCGCCCAGTCTGTGGTGTCTTGCACCACGTTGAACCCCTTGGGTTTTTCTGCTCATCAGGCAGTTTTGCCTTGAAGCTTTAAGGAGTAAGATCATTTATTGGAGGGGAGTAGTATTTGCTTGAGGTGAAAGCTTCGTTTGGGGAAATATAGTTGGTTTGGTCAAAAGTGTGAAGAATTATTCTTGCCAGTAATGACCTTCCCTGCAGTGGAGAGAAATGAGCATTTAGAGTCTGAAGGGGACAAAAGGTACAGCCACTGAAGCAATATATTTGTGCATCTAGGAGAGTCACAAAGTCACAAATTCAGCTTCCAAGTTCAGGAATCAAAACACGGGTGGTATGTCCATGACACGTCCTTCTTTTTTCATAATGTCAAAACTTCAAACCCCTTCGGACAATTTCAGCTTGATGGCAACATACTGTCAAGCTTAAGTCATGAAGGACTATGATTTTCACTAACTTTTATCCCACTTGCTCTTCCCTTTTGGTAGCCTGTGCCCAGAACCAGGCCTGCTGATTTCTGTGGGCCTGGTCTCAGCTCCAGCATAAATTTTGGAAACAGTACACATCTGTACAGAACTGTCACTTGGTGTTGGTTTGGGTTTTTTTTCCCTAGGCTCTCCAGACATACTAAAGTGTCATTAAGACAAATGGCAAACATTTCTCCTTTTCTCACATCTGTCAAAACTTCAAAATCTACTTTCATGACATTTCACATAGCATTTTTTTTACGTACCACTCATAGGACATGGAATCCTAATGAGCCTTGCTTCCATCATTTTCATCTGCCATGTTTTGCTGTCCCGGTATAATAAATTAGCAAAAGCAGGGGGGTTATGTAACAAGTGACATAAACAGTTGTGGAGCGGAAGGAGAGGGAAAGAGAATTAGGTTGGTACCCACACAGAGTTTGAAGACACTTTTTGAAGGAAGTAACTATACCTTCCTGCCAGGAGGGCATGGTCCTGAGCCCCTGAGCAGAGCATTTCCTCAACCCACCACCAAGGCTGAGTTGCTCAATAGTAGAGAAACTATGTAAGATTGAGGAGTAGCTGTGGATTTCCAGTGTCAGGAATCAATAGGAGACTTTATTTCTGGTCATTAATTTAAACAGTAATTTGTTGTTTCTGCAGTTACAGTTACTTGGCTCGCAAATGTTAACTGATGTGCTTGCTTTCACTATTTGTAAATGTGTTGATGGGAGATTGAGGATATTGCCTTTTGACATCAAATACAAAGGAAAAATATACCAAAATTAGCTTAAGTGCCTCCTTTATGGAGGAAAAAAAAGTGGACAGTCATTTTTTAAATTCAAGGCTACATAGTCAGTAGTGCTGGCAGCTCAGGTTCTTCCCTGTTAACAACTACAGTGCAACAAATAGGAGTCACTTCCTCCTCATCCTCTGGGTTGGGGAAGGCCATCTTCAGGTGGACTGGCTGACCTGTAACAGCTTGGATAACAGCAAGGTAGTTAACAAGATTCTGAGCAAATCTCTACCAGTTTGTTAAAAGCCACCCATGAGCAAAAGATTGACTTTCAGTATGAGGCTCTCCTAGCAGCATTCTGAAAGCACTCAGGAATTACATGGGACTTCTGTTACCAGGAATTTTATCTTGATTACAGGATACCAGCAGCTATAGTTGTTGTAGGATGGTCATGTTTCCATCCTCAGGATTCTAACTAGTCCGTTTGGATATAGACTACATTGTTTATTTTGCAGAAAATGTAGAACTCAGGGTTGGTACTACCCAAATTAACAGGAATAAACTGATGGTGTTTGTATTCAGGATAGAGCACACAATCACTGAAATGCCAAGGGAATGGCCTTTATGTGCTGGTCAATTGTGTAGTGTTTCTCCTTTAGAGCAGAAGTACTATCAGAAAAAAATCAGAAATACCACTACTGTCCATGCTACCAAACTAGTCAATAAAGAAAACTACATCTTGTTAGGTCCTTGTAAACTTGTTTCAGTTTTAACGTGGTGTGTCAGGACCTGCACACATACACACACACACACACACACACACACACACACACACACACACACACACACACTTTTCTATACACTCATTTGTTACAGTTCTAACGCACCATGTCCACCTGAGCAGTGCAATGTGCTGGGTGGCAACGTGGCACTTGCCCTTTGTGCTCCTTCACAGTAGGGCAGGAGGCCATCACCTCCAGGTGACCTCCAGCCTTTCAAGACTGCTGGTGCCTCACAGTCCCCATCTGAACCACCCACAGCCATTGTACATGGCCTCACAGGTCTGCTTTATATGAGACCTGCAGCCTTCTTCCTGCCTGAGATGTGATACATAGACCAAATTACCTTTCACTGCCTACCCTGAAGTCAAAGTTCAGCTTTCTCCTGCAGCATCAGCCAGCGGGAAGCCTGGATAATAGTTTGACATGGTAGGTGTCAGCACAGAGAAATGTGCTTCTGCCTCAGCACAGAGCCTAATACAGGTTTTCTAATATATTTTCAGAAAGTTTCTAGATGAAGCAGATATGGCAAGAACTGATGAAAATTTGATTTCACTTGCAGCAGGGGAACAGGAAGAGGAAGATGGGTTAATGTGCTTCAGAGGAGATCGTCCAGGAGGAATGTTGATGGGTAGTCACCTGTCCTACTTTTACCTTTCACGCTGTATCTTTTACTAGATTGCCAAAATCTTCATTCACAAAAATAGGAGCTTCAGAGCACTCAGACTTCAGCAAATCAGTGTGTATTTGGGGAGCCTAAATCTGAACTAAGAAGAATAATTTTGTGCTTTTTATACCACTGGCAAAATGTAAATTTCATTGGTGCAATGTTCACTCATTATCGCTGAATCAAAGAGCAGTCTCAGTTCCTGCTGGCATCCTATTTAACAGAAAAATAGAAGTCTCTTCTGTTGCAGACTTACATTGCTGTGTGAATGGATGATGCTGCTTCAATCTTTATGTCTCACGTCCGTGTTGATTAGCTGCCCTATTTTAGGACTGTTTGCATTATGCAATAGGCTAGTAAAATCATTAGTGTGCAAATAAAAGTAGGTCTTTACCTTAAGAATTAAACACATAAAACATGTGATTAAAATGATAGAGGCTTATAGCAATGCGGAAAACTGCATGAACTAGGTGAGACATCAGGATTTGAGGTAAATGAGCTACACTGGCTATAAATGACAGGCTGAAGCAAATGAAAATAATCAGAACTCCTGTGTAAAGTGACGCTGATATATTCTGAATGTCACACTGCACTGCACAGTGCTACGCTCGCTCCAAGAAGGCTCTTTAATTATAGCTGCTCAAGCCTTAAAACTCAAAAACTCCAAGTGTAGAGGTGGGCACCATTTAAGCGACACAAATCTTACTACTGAAAATGCAAATGGAAAGTTCAGCTCTTAGATAATTAGCAAGACTTACCTCTGATATTTAATTATCTATGCATTTATGTAAGGCTAACAGTTTATTAAAACCATTATTCTTTTAAAATACTACTTTCTGTTTTTTCTTGCCATTCCAATGCTTGTAATATTAAATTGATTTTGTTTTGTTCTTTTTCTGGTTGGTTGTGTTTTGGTTTTTTTTTGGCGTATGAGCCAGTTACCTATTCTTCCCATTTTGCTGTCAAGGGAGGCAACCTGTTCTGGAAATCTCCTCCTAATTATAAGCCCTTCCCAAGGATCTGCAAATGAGGGCAACACCTGCTAACTGAGGTCTGAGTTCAGGGGTCCCAGTGGAGAGGGAGCACCTCACATGGGGCTGAGGAGGCAGGAATGAGGGCACTTTGGAGGTTTTGCCACAGGGTCAGGATGGCAGCATATCAGCTGTCCATTGTAATTTGACTGGCAAAAATGACTTTGGCAGCTTCATCCTCTCCATCCCGTTGCCTGTCAGAAAGGGGACCCGTCCCCTCAGGCATCACTAGAGAAATACCTTACTTGGATATGGATAAACAGGGGAAATGTTCAAGCCAAAAACTCAGTTCCTGAATTAAATGAGGGAACTCTGCCCATGGTAGTTTAAGTGTCCTGGAGAGTGCAACCTGGGCCTTTGTTGGCTTTGTAAACTGCTGGCCTAGCCACTTAAGCTAAAAATAAATGTTTCCTTGAGAGCTTTTCTCCCACACCTTTCTTTTCAGGAGCTGGCACTGAATAAAGTAGTTTAAGAAAGAAAACAAACCACAATGAGGGCAGAGTTTCAAGCGGAAAAACTGAAAAGCCCTTTTGGAGCTGTGGCCACACACAGTCACACGCTCTCAGCTGTCCTGGGATCCTGCCCCTGCCAAGTGTGCTGCCCGCTTTGCTGTGGATGTTTTCTTTATTTCAGGCAATATCCATGCATTCATTAGTAGACCCCTGAAGAATGATTTTTAGATCTGATATCACTTCAGTTGCCAGTTTTCTTTCATACCCTCCTATGCTTTTTCTTTGCCAGGCATTCCCAAAGGAAACGGGTTAGTTGGTGTAGGGCTGGAGAGGATTTGCTGTGCTGCCAAAAGCACTTTGGTATTTTGCAGACAGAATCTCCAGGATCATCTGTCTGGGCTGCTCTCCCAGGATGCCTCCTTGGTCGTTCTGCAATTCCCTGTTTTTCCACCATTCTTCAAAAGGCAACTCACCTCTGTGTAGCCGAGTTCTGAAAACTCATTGCCATTTTGAGGAATAGCCAAATTACTGTCGTCTTCAGCAAAACTCATCATCTGCTTAGGAAAGTTCAAGGGATGAGTATGTTGATTTAGAGTCATTGTGGCTTTACAAAACATGTTTTGCAGTTATGAAAAAATAGCTGTCACAAGTGATGATTTGGCCAACAAAAAGGTCCAATTTCCTTAAACTGTTAGCAACAAAAATCTGTGACTGGCTCAATTCTCAATATTGATTTTCCTCAATATTTATTGAGGGAAAAGCATGAATTAAAAATGAAAATAATTTAGTGCTAAATGAAACTAAACTAAACTGTTTTCTTGGCAGATTGACTCGAACAGATTAAAAAAATGTAATGGCAAAAATTGAAGTGGCAAGTTAGTATTAGGAATTAGTAATTTTTCCTAAACAAATGTAAGATATTTAAAAGTATGCGAAATGTGAGGAAAGAAATGCTGTCTTAGTATTATGGCACCCTACCACATTCCACAGAAACAGAGGATGGGGTTGTCAAAGGCCTTTGGACCCATATTCTCAAGAACACCTTAATGTGTCTGGTATAATTTACCATTAATGAGCAAGAATGTGGTATTTCAAATGTATTACGTTACAGAGAGGTAGACGTTTTGAAAATTGTATTGTAGCTGTTCAAAAGTGGATGGCTGTCTCCCCTGCACAAGGTAGAGTAACTGAACTGCTTGTTCCCATATTCCTGTAGAGTGACACTCACTTCTTTGTGGCTTCTGACTTTTAGATGAGGCAGTTCTTGCATGGAGAGGGAAAAAACAAAACTTTTCCTTGAATGTCTGCTTTGGTAAAGCATTGACTTTACTTGTCACCAGTGACAGGTGTTAAAAACTCAAGAGAATCATTTCAGATGATCAGCATCCCAGGATTCATCCACATCTCTGGCTCTGTGACCAATGAATGGTATTTTTTAAAAATTATTTTTATTTCATTTTATTTAGCTACAAATCTTCTCTGCACCCCCACTCGGAGTATTGCACAGCAGAGTAACACAAGAAATGGCTTCTCTCTTGGACATCCAACAGTTCCTTTTAGTTGAGAAACCTGCAGCCATGCATAAGCTTATGCTCCCTGCATCTCTCTCACTTCCTCTTTTTAAAATTTAAATATCTTTCTTCTCTCATAGTGCCAAAAGAAAAATTCAGTCAGAGCTGAGTCTACACACAAAATACAAGAGGTTTGCTGGAGTCTCCTGCTGTGAAGGGAAGAAGCATCAGCTGATTGATCCGCCACGTCATTTTACCTTCTCACAAGATTTCACAGCCTTAAATATCTTTTGTCTGTAAAGATCCTAAAGCAGGGGTAAATATGATTGAGGTTTTACACTGGAACAGAGAAAAAAAAGTGAGCTTTAAGAGAAGGCTGTGTGTGTGTGAAAGAAGCATTAGCTGGATTCATAGATGTCATTTTTGGATTTGAGAACATACTAGCAATTTTGGAGGCCTGGGGGTGAGAGGCTTTGCATGTCTTCCCCCTTCTTTCCAATGAGTCTTAATTTAACACTTTCATGTCCTTTTTATTTGGAAAATGCTTGCTGCTGTGTATGCTGCACATGCTAGGCTGCATCCTTGCAGCCACAGTTCTTTGTGTTCGGCATTTGCAGATGGATGGCTTTTTCCATCATACATCATGGCTGTGACAGCAGACTGATGATCTATAACTCCGAGTGCTGTAGCTCTGATGATGGGGCTGTGGCTGTAGTAATAATGTGGGCCCACTCCTGGGACAGCAATGCTGCATGGGTTTTTCTTAAAGGTGAGGCAAAAGGCTTAAATCCCTTCTTGTTTCCTATCTGTCTCCCTCCCCAAAGCTGTTTCAAGTCCCAGATCAATGGAAAAAAAATGAAATTAATCCGTCTTCTGCAGAAATATTATCACTGGTATGAGAGAGCTCACTGATTTAGATGCTGGAGAGGATATCACAAAAGGAAGCTTTGTAAATAAAGATTTGGGCAGCAATGCAAAGGAAAGCCTGACTTTTGGATCTTTTACCATGGCAGGTAAATATTGTCATACTGGAAGCAGAACAAACTGTTCTTTTGTGTAGCTGCAGTTTGATCGACTCTTGCAGTTTTTCCATAGGCTTATATTCATTAAAACTCCAGCTCCTGGAAGCCAGTGAGTTTCACATCTTCCTTAAGTAAATAAACAATACTTTCTTTGAAAAGTAAATTATTCTAACTATGACATCAGTTATTCATGGAGGTTCAGAAATAAAAAGGTCACAGAAAGAAAGCACATTTCATTATTACAATATTTCCTGGGTTTCAAACAATTCTGCTGATTTAGGTTTGAGTCATGATGCTTGATTGCTTGGGGGTAGCAATAAAACTGAATTTAGATCCTCACCTGGCACTGGTTCTCTGTCTCATTGTGAGCTGGCACCTGGTGGTGCCAAACTGGAAGCCAAACTCCTTTCTCTCCATCTCCCAAGTGCATTACCCTGTTTTTAGCAGGATGTTTTAGCTGGATGGCCCCAGCTCTAGGACTGCCTGTGTGCATGCAGACCCCTATCCCCATTGCTCTCCCGGCCAGCCAGGCTACATGTGCCTGTGGAAAACTCCACCTTCATCCAAAGTCCAGAGGAGTGAAAGAAGACGCATATTGACTTCAGCAAGGTTCAATTGAAGCCCAAGCCTCATCCATCACACAAAAGTTGAGAGTACTGCCTGTGCACACTGAGAAACAGTGCAATGTGCTTTTTGTTGTTACTATTATTATTATTGTTATTATTATTTTTTCTCCTTTATAAAGCATAGATTTCAGCTAACACTGAAGGATTTTAAAAAGTGAATTCATAATTGATCTCTGAATTAGTAATTTCATCTTTTCCCTGGGATATGACACAAAATCTTCACAGGTGGACATATCTGCTAGTGTTAATCAAGTGACACCTGTTTGCAGAGGACCTTATGCACAAGTGGCACTGAAAAGGAAAAATCACCACAGGTGATTTGACCCCCAGCTCTGGCTGAAGGAGAGAGGAACTCCTTGCATGTCCTGTACACAAGCTCCTTCCTTTGGCAAGTTCCTGTCCTAATACTGTAGCAGGAGTATAGAAAAGGTAAAATATGAAGTTTATTTGCCAAGGAAGTAAATTGCATCTTGTGATAACTTACTTCAATAAACAGGGAGAGTACACTGAACACCATTGCTTTGGTTGACTATGGTTAAGATGAAACCTGCTGTGTTGTGTGTCAGCTCCAGGGAAGTCAGATTTCTTCTGATCTATCAGAATCTGGTTTACAGCCCCAAGGCTACTTCTCTGTTGCCCACAGCTGGTGCAGGTGAAGCCTTGTCCAAAATGTCCATGCACAGTCTCAGAGAGTAATTTTGGATGCCTAGCAGCCGTACTATTTCTATGTGTCATCTGAGGACTGGATAGAAAGACCAGAGACTGCCCAAGCCTGGCAGCAGTCCCCAAGTGCATGTTACAGCCAGGCATGAGGGGGACCAACTGCAAGGCTGCCACTTTCCATCCCTGTTGAGAAAATGCAGTTGAGAATCAAGGACAGAGTGCTTGGCAATACCCATCAATACTGATCCTGCTGCAGCAAAACCTCTGCCCTGTCACTGAGATACCCATACCTGAATGATTTCTAGTCCTCCCATGTAGTCTGTTCTTTCTGGGGTGCCTTGTCATACCCATGAACCTTTCAGGAAAGAGGAGATCCCCAGGTGGGTTATTCAAGGTCTCTAGCCTGACTACCAGAGGATTTCTTGGATGCTTTCCTCACTGCTCTGGTCACTCCTGGCATCTCTACAGCGGTAGCCACTGTCTGCTTCTTTGGCAGATTGCTCCATTTGCTGTTTTATCGGGGTGAGTTTTCTTTAATATTTGATCTAATTTTTGCCTAGTGGACTTAAAATCCATTCCTTACTATTCTTCCCTCTCTGGCTAATGAGAATTGGTCCCAGTCTTCCTTGTAATGCCCTTTAACGTGATTTTGGACAGTTATGTGTCCCCTCAACCCTCTCTTCTGCATCCTGAACGTGCCTTTCTCTCACAGGTCTTATTTTCCAAATCCTTTATCACCTCTGTTACTTTCCTGTGAGCTCTTTTGGATTATTCTTTAAAAATAAAATGCTCCCCACAGCTAAGGCAGTGCTCTATTGCTATGTGCCATTGCCTCAGTTGCTGAAGGAGAGCAGAACAAGTAGCATTACCATCTCACCTGGTTTTCCCACAGCTCTGCTATTAACCATTTTATTGCTGGGGCAGTTTGTCCAGCTGGCAGCTTGTCTCACATGCAGGTTCATGTAGGGTTTAACTGGCTGGGTGTTCAGCCAGGAGTCATACTCATGAGTTCCTGCAAGGTAGATACCGCTTTGCAGGCATAGCCCAATCCCTGCCTTCAGGCTTTGGAGAGCACTGGGGAAAAGTATTGCAATCTATGAAAAACACTGCCCCAAAGAGGCTCAAGGCAGCAGGTAGGTGGCTCCAGGAGCTGGTGGCCCTGCTTCTGCAGGGGGTACACTGGCCATGTTGGATGCCAGCCCAGGGAAACCGGGGCCAATGCCAATGCCTCCCTGACATGTCTCCAGGGTGGCAGGGCTGCAAGGCATGACAAAACTTTCCGCCTGTGGCTGCTGGCAGGGAAGTTGGCTCCAAAAAAAGCAGTGCCTGCAAGGAGAGTTCCCATGCTTCACAAAGCAGTGCCAGCCAGTCGTGGCCATGGTGCCCAGCAAAGCCCATCTCGCTGCCTGGATGTTGTGTCTGTCAAAAAGCAGTGCTGCTGGCACCTCTCTCAGGGGGTTACTGGTGACCTCTGGATACAACAGCAAAACAACACGCTTCCCAGAATTTTCTATTGCCATGCTACAGTGGTGCATTTCATTATTCCCTGTGCAGAACACTGACTTTGTTGACTCTCAGCATATTTCTTCAATTTATCTCCTAAACACCGTCATTATACTTTCATCCTATCCTCCTTGATATTTACATATCCTCCTTGGTTTGAAGGATACCTAAATAGGGGCTTGCTCTTAAAAACACAGACAGACGTGCATGTCTGACTATGCCAAGAGCTGCTAATGAAAATACCAACGAGCATGGGGGAATAAACTTGCCACCTGTGGAGTCTTGTTTGGCATCCTCATTCAGACTAATAAAGAATCATTCATGTTTAATTGCTACATTTGATTGTTTAATTACAGTTATTTTACATGCCATCTTGTAGTTTTGTCTTGGCTTTAGACACTATCTGCCACCTTACTCTTTTTAAATAGCAAATTATACTATAATAGAAAATTATTTTGGTCAAATAATTAGAACTAAGTCTTTAAATTTTAATCAGGATGTTTTTAAAAAAAATATGTTCATAAAATTCTTTCTGGTTGATGCTGCTGTATGGATTCCAATTCAGGCTTTCTTTTCTGTGCAACACGAATTACATGAAAAACTCTCTCAAATGCTCTTGCATGGCCACAATATGAGCAGTTTCATCTTCTCACTGAAGTTTTATCAAATTATGTTTATTTTGTTTAAATGCCAATTCATCTTAACCACTGCAAGATGTTTCTATACAGGCTTAACTTGGCATAAAATTAGTTTATTGCAGGTTCACTTAGCTGGACAATGTTCTGACTTCAAATCAATACAAATCTCTCTGAAACTTCAATAAGATGTTCTGCCTGCAAACCTGGCACCTGTATAACTAAATTAATGTAAAGAAAAACCAGGAAACCTCTTCTGCTTCTTCAGCTGTGCCTTTTTGATGCTCTCATTCTGTAATTAAGCAGAGGAGGTACCTCCCAGTGCAGAACGCCAGGGCAGACCCTTGCCTTGGTAGCTGGTGGCTTTCTCTCTGCAACACAGGCTCCCTGAACTTTGTTGCCGGAGTTGATGACTTTTTTGGGTTAATGATGGACTTGTCCTGGGCAAACCTTCTTCATGCACTCCCCAATGGCAGTCAGGCTCCAAACCATCTACCCCTGCCTTTCTCTTACCTTTGAATAGGCTGAGCTCCATTTTAACTAATGTGCTTAACGACATCCTTCAGGAGCAATCAAACACCTCCAGTTTATTTACTGTGTTCCCCACAGGGCAGACATCACCAAATGGTGAGCAGTCCCCAGCTCCCCTCTTTGCTTTCCAAGCAGGGCGAGACGTGCCCTGCCCTGAGCTCCTCAGGTTTTCTTTCTGATCTTGTGCCTTGGCACACACAGGCTCCCTGCTCCCAGACTGCTATCCATGGGATCATGCTGCATCCATCTTGCTGGTACGTGCACAGTTGTCCTTTCTGATCTTTGTATGCTAAACTGCCTGGCAATTAGTCAGTCACCCTTCCCATTGGTCTCTGAAAAATCTCTGTAGAAGCAGCTGAAGAGATGCCCAGGCCATTTGAAGGTCTATGCTTTCTATTATCTTTGCCTTGAACCTTATGCTCTTCATCCCAACAGCTGATATCCTCAGACACTTTCCAGACCCTCTTCCCCCGGGGAGCAGCATCCCTCAGCGTGGCACCATCTTGTGTGCCACAGAACGTAACCACACAGTGCTCCTCCCCTCCCACATTCAAAAATAAACGACCAGGTGACTGCAAGTACCATACATTGGGTCTCACTCACCAGGCAGCAATTTTCTCAATGCTTAAGCTCCCCCCTTGGACAAGTAAAGACAAGTGGCTCTTTGTATGCCCAAGAGCAGCAATGGCAAATGCTGCACCGATCCCTCTTGGATTGGGCCACAATGAAACATGGCAGCTTGGGGAAAGGTGCCCATCACAGTACTCCACCTTTGGATGCTCATGTCCCTTAATTTTAGGCAACAGAGTGATTTTTTTACCTGGGCCATTTCTATGAGACCAATACAGGTACAAGAGGAGGAAGGTCTCCCTTTTAACCTACTTTTATTCCTGCTTTTCTGTTGTCTGAATCTGTCTTTGTGCTGGTTGCCCAGGTGCTATGCCCATCAAGAAGGGAGGCAACTTTCTCAGACTAGTCTTTAAATATATTGTTTATTAGGAGAAAAATTTAGAATTACAGCAGTGGTACCTAGAACTTAGGGAAAAAAAATATGGGAAAGCCATCTACCAAAACATATAAAGAATGAATAAATTCAGGGCACTGCACTGTATGAGGATTCTCCACAAGAAAGAAAGAAAGAAAATAAAAAATAGAAGGTAAGGGATCCAAAGAGCTGCAGGATTGTTTAATGATAGTTGTTTACCTCCTTGGAGGGCCTAAGGGATTTCCCTTTGGATGCATCTTGAGCTTGTTCCCAAGAAATTCTTCCGCTGCTTTTTTCTACCACTGTCTTGCCTTTCCCCTTCTCACCTCATACAGTTAAGAAATGATGAGCCACCTGAGTGCTTTTTTCAGGATAATTTCAGCTACTTCTTTCTCGGTTAAGATTTTTGAAAAGATCAGGCTCATGTACTCAAATCAGTTTGAAGTGCTTTGCAAGGATGTGGCACAGGAATACTAAATCATTATTCAACATTTGACCAGACATGAAAATAATCCGCATTTATAACTAGTTTCTTAAAATGGTCAGCGTAATTGCTGAAATACAGAATAAGAAGGTAGGAAACAACTACTATTTCCACAGACAAGGAGCATCTTACTGAGACAAAGCTACAGTGAAACATCCAATTTTCAGCTCTTTTCAGCAAGCTTTCTACATCCTTTCTTGCCTTTGCACACACAGAAAGCCAATTTTCCATGTCCCTACTACAGGCAAAATGGGGCAAGATTTTAAAGATACAGCTCCACTCCATTTGACTGCAGCAGACTAAAAGAAAAATGAAGTTCAGCACTTAACTGATCCCTCTGCAATATTTCAGAGTAAATTAAAAATCAAAATGTCAAGAGGTTCAATATGTCAGTGGGCCTTTTGACAGAGCAGCCACTTTGAAGCCTAAATGGGAAATGTGCTCTTTTTAAAAACTAAAACCAAATGCGTGCAGCTGCTGCTCTGTTTCAAAATTTGGGCCCTTCATCTTTGTATTTCTTTTGCACTAAAATTAGTAAAATATTCTGGCTGCTGTTTTACTTATTCTCAGAGCAGAAAGACTCCATTTCAAAGAATTGCTGTTTATTAGGATGGCTATTCTTCATTATCTGCATTAAGGTAAAATCCGGGAATCTCACAGTCTGCCTTCTCTCACTATATTTACTGCCCACAATGTGTTTATCTTTGCCTGGCCGTCAGCAAATCATTTTTTCTTTTGCCATCTCAGTTTGTATTTGTAGAATAGGAAAGATAATAAATGATAATACTTACCTTCTTCACAAAGATCTGGTGAAGATTAATTAGCTCTTGTTCATACAAAGATTGACAATAGTGATCTGCAGGTTCGCAAAACTTGAAGTGATTGCTATCGCTGCTGTGCTTGACAAAGAAGCACAGTCAAGGACAGTAGCTGGTGCCACTGCAATCATTTACAGGACAGATGATATATATGGCCTTGAAGAAAACTCCCTCAAAACATCTGCATCTGTACCTAAAACTGGAAAATATTCATTTCCATGCATATGAGAACTCGCAGAAGTTGGGTTTGCAGCGTGATACTTGCAGGATAGCAATGTGGCAGCCCTATCCCTTTGCATTGCAACAAAAGCAGTGTTACCATCTGGTTGTAAGGTCTCCTTGGAGCCTGCTAGTGCAGTTAGCTGACACAAGCAAGGGTGTCCAGGTGTCATGAAGACACTTGCCACCCCACAGGGCTCCCACAACGTCACTGAGGACACAGATATGGGGCTCGGCCCAGCATTAGGCTGGTGCTCTGCCCTGAGGCAGAGTTTGGTGAAGCTCAGAACTTGCTCAGAACAATGCTGGGAGCAAAAAGCTGGATTTGACGATGCTTCCTCCTGCCCAGCAGTCTGCTCCTCCCCTGGCCACATGCCCTCTGCTCTCAGCCAGGCAGCACAGGCTGACATGGACCTCACACTGGAAACCACCTCAAGCAAGGTGCTCCTTTGCCACTTTGACCATGGCACTCCCTGCTAGGTCTCCGTTACCCAGCAGCAGGAACCCCCTGCCCCTCACTGCAAACACTTCAGTCTGCTGGAAAAGGCATGTGGATAGGCAATCCAAATTGCATATTCAATATTCAATTATCTCCTGGAGTGCATTAAACTTCTCCCTCCTGAACTTTGCATTGGAGGCAGTGATGGACTCAACTTCTCCCACTCATGTACATCTTTGGGTCTCTGCGTACACATGCTGTGCTCTCATAAATTGACACCTTTGTTGTTCAGCCTGCTGCATTAGTGAGATCAGTGCAGGCTGTCCAGTCAGCAGGTTGGGCTATTTTCATAGTGATGCATCTGCTGTGGAATGAATTTTTCCCCACAGCTGCCCAATTTGCTCTCTAGGTGCTTTGGAGCACGGCTGGCTTTCAGTCTGAGCTTGCTGCAGATGGAGCTGTCTCTATATGAAGTGGTTGAAGGCTGTGCTAGCCTTGTCCTACACCTTCCCCCTGTTCCCTACAGCTTTCCATAGGCCCCAGCTGTCACTTTTTTGCTTTCCTCAGCTGTTCCTTGCCACCCTGGTAGCTGTCTCTGCCCTCCTGGGCTACTGCACTACCTGTGGCAAGGAGGAGACGTGTCCAAAATGCAATGAGATGATGCAGAAAATCTGGAACTTCCCCTGGTCAAAGCGTGGGCTGTGGCTGCTGATGGCAGTGACCAGCAGCTAACGATGGCCAGGGTTAGGCACTGCAGGTTTCTGACACAGCAGATGGGATTTCTGTGGCTGAACCTTCATTCCTCCTGCAGCCAAAGTGGCATAAGCCATCAGTTGGAAACGGCTGTGGAAGATGCTGGTCCTTGCATAGCTGGTGACTGCTTTTGTCAAGTCACCTGGTGACACCGGGGTAAGTTTTGGAGGGTAAATTTTCTGATTTGCCTGAGACCACAGCATTCTGTAGAGGAGAGGTGAATTTAGCAGAACATGTGTGAGATCTGGGATAATGATACCACAGTTATCGATGCTGACCAACAAGTCCCCAGAGGAGGTGGTTGGCCCATCTTTGAATGACTGGGTATTACAGTGCCCCTCAAATCCCAAGACTTTACTCTGTGCTTCTTTACTTACAGCCCTTACTGCATAGCTATGTCAGCAGTGCACTTGCTTCTCTGTTAACCCTGTACCAACTACAGCCACCTGAAAAAAAAATGCAGCCAACGCTGACTGGTTAGCAACTCCTTCCAGATTGTAACAAAAGCAGCATTGATAAAACTTCCACGTTCTGTAAATACATAATTCCAAGCAAGGTTTTTTCAACAGCAGAGATTCAGTTACTATGGTGGACTTCAGGTCAAAGTCTACAGGTTAAATTGTGCAAAGCCAAAAATTCAAGCTGTGGGATTTCACCTCCTTTTAGTGGTGTGAGCTGAAAGGAACTATGTGTTTCGGGCAATTTGCATTGCAAAGTATATGCAGGTGGCAGTGCAATATGATGGGAGATGTTATTACTGAGATTAGAATTTACACTTATAGCCCAAATTGAGATTGTATTTGTCTGAGAAATGATGGTACCCTGGAAATAAAAAAAGCCAAACATCTGCTAATTTAATATAGACTGTGTCCAGTAAATATCCTTTTGGTTTCCTATTTCCAACTAAGATTAATTTTCTGATCAAAGAAAATTTGATCAGAACTGCATAGACAGCGCAATAGCAGTGATATTACATGGCTTGAGGATATGTGTTGTACCTTTGAATCTCTACAGGAAAGGCAGCCAGGAGGGGATGATGATGGCTTGTGGTAGAAGCTCTGCAAGAAATAATAACTCCTCTTTGGTTTTGGAAAGGAGTTATTTTTATGTATTTCTTTCCTGCTGTCAATCAGAGAAATCTTTTCCTCACTTTGAAAGCACAGTTAGTTTTATGTAAAACTCTTGAGATGCCTTGGTTGAACTCTGTGCTACTTACAATTATTACTATTTTAGTTTCTCTTATAAAGTCCAGTAGAGATGAACAGTACCACACCATCATTTTGGTGTTATAAACTACGTTAACAAGATTAATCTCCATTCCCCCATGTTTCTGACAAGGGATAGTCTCCTTCTCCTTCCCTATTATACTTCCACCTATTCCTGCTAGATCAGCTTTTGCCATCACAGGTGGCATCCCACCCACACAAGTTCTGAATGGTTTCTGGTTAGCCTTTACCAGTCATTTTGCAATATTGCCTTCCTCACTCTTTTACTACCATACATTAAATATTCACTGCTCCACAATGCTTGTTAACTCCATGGTTTGCTACTAATATCTGGGTCTGAATGGAGACATCTTACTCTGAGTATTCCCAGCACCATCTGCTGCCTTTCTTTATTTCCATTTCTAGAAAGGGTTTTGCTGATATCTGAGAAGCAGGGGAGGAATCTGGATACAGTTGACACAAATCTCAGAAAACATTTGTCTGTTTGTCTTATGCACTAATTAGCACAGACTTGGTCAAAAGTGTTCTGAACTTTTTTTTATTTATTTTACTCATTTCTATAGCATCTATCACCATGACAGCAATGTGCTTCAATGGCAGGAAATTAAACCACATAATGCAGGCAGCTAATCAAATGCAGAAGTGAACAGAAGAATTTTGCACAGAGTCCTCAGTGTCGCTACGGTCCTGCTTTGACAGACAGTTTCTCTTTCTGCAGGGAAAAAAAGATGTTTTGTTTGTTTCAAATTCCCTTTTCCCTTGCAAGCGTAAATGTGAAATTATCTCCCTCTGTTGGGATGTCTTATTTATTTTCCTGCTAGTGGCTGCTAAAGTAGATGATGTTTAATTATTTGGGGTTTTCACTCACGGCTTGGATAGTTCAGCATTGGGATTATGGCAGGACTGGTGCAGACTGATCTGTGCTGTTGAGGTGCAGCCTGGTCTTAGTAGCTCAGTGCCCCTATGGCCAGACTCTGCCCTCCCTATAGCTGCCTAGGCTCCACCAGATCTCCTTTCCGTGCCATGCCAACAACATCTTGTTTTGCTTTGTCCTCTGGGGCTGTGCTGGAGTTAGGAGGTCTCTGCACATGAGCAAAGGGCAGAATGCCATCTCAAGGCTCCTGGGGTGCAGCACACTTCTCTGGCAGGAGCAGGTGGAAGGGCAGCTGTCCAGCTGGTTCCCGTGCACCAGACTGCCTGCTCAGCCAGGCAGCAGGGCTGGCAAGAGGTTTCAGCAGCAAGGAAAACCTGCTGAGCAGAGAAGAGAGGCTAAACCTGCCCAGGTAAAGGGGGATGCCAAGCCAGCAAGGCTGTGCTTTATTGCTTTCCCTTTGGGGCAGCAGGTACCAGCAGCAAAGGACTGGGAATTTGTTTTGGTGGATAGGAGTCACTGAGCTAGCGAGCTCTTCAGATCAAATCCTTCACTTACCGATGAAAGACTGAGGGACTGAACCATGACAAAAACAGGAGGGTTGTGCAATGGGACCCAACTGAATGAAAGGATGGCCCACCTTGTGGGGTGAGGACAGGTGCAAGGGAAAGCCCAACTGGAAAACAATTCCATGCAAATCTCTCAAATCTTGGAAAAATTGGGTTTTTTTTTCAGGATCCAAACTAGATCTCTTGTCTGAGCTTCATGAAGCTTTTTTATTTTAAAAAAGCAGTCTTTGAACATGAGTGTTACTGTAGTTCACAGCATTTCATGACTTTTCTCCACTTCTCCCTTTTCAGGCTGCAGCCAATTCATGACTCTGCATGTTGCAACCCTATGCCATGGGCATTGTTCACATGCAAACCTAAATCCCTCCAACCCAAGCTTGTGGCAGTAATGAGTCCGGAGTCATCAGCTTATCCGGTCAATGGCAACATGTGAGTAGCAGACTAAAGGATAAAACTCTGCTTATCTCATGCCTTTCATTCTGGACACTGGGCTGTGTAGTGTGATGCCCACCTCTCTCTTCAGTACACGAGGTTTTCCTGGTGTGAAGTGGCTAGGCTGTAGTTAGGGCACATGTTTATGGTTGTATCTACTTATACGCTGGGGTGAGAAGCACAGCCATATGATGGGAGCAGTGTTTCGGACTTCAGGCGCTCAGATAACCACTATACTTAAAATTATTGTTTAAAAAGGAAGCTTTTTAAGAAAAATATGAAAAAGAATGTATTTCAAATAAATGTAACATGGCTTATTTGTAGTAACAAATAAAATTATTTTGAGCTGTTTTTAACTTTGACAGGAATCCTTTGAGCTGTTCACATAAGGTATTGCATGTGTCAATCACAGCCTGCCTGCTGATGGAGACTTCAATTTGAACTCTGTTAACTTCTCTTTTACACGTTCATCAAATCATCATCTATACTGGAGTTTTCAGATGATTTCTTTTGTGGATAACAGAATGTTACCAAACCCAGTATCTGTATTATTCCCCTTGCACCTAAATTAGTTTTTATTGTATTCTTTCGAGTCAAAAGTTCAAAAAGCTACCACACCTATGAACGAGCATCGTAATGGGAAGCTTTCCTAATAAGCTTTATTTAGTGTTAAAAATTGAAATGCATTTTTTTTCTTGACCAGCACCAATAAAATGTCTGCCACATTATTTGCATTAATCATTCAAAGCTTGAGTTCTTTCCTTAACCCAGTTTTTTTTTTTTTTTGCTCCTGCAAGCTAAGTCTGGATTTCATGGAGCCATTGAGAAACTCATGTCTTAAATCCACATACTAGAATTAGCAGTCTAACTTACCTCAAAATAATCACATTGCTTCTACCTCAGGTTGTAAACTTGGGTGTGTTGTTAAACAGCTGTTGGGTTTCATTGTCCAAATTAACAGAATGATGCAATGTGCACAGCAATGAGTTCTTCTCCCCAGTGTAAGAAGCTCCACAAATCTAAGAGACTCATTATTTTCCCATCCATTCAGATACATATAGGAAAAAATAATTTACCATACTAATGAATACATTAGTCTCTTTTTTATGTCTCCATCCAGCTTTTTTGCGTTATTTACTTGATCCCATTACTGGAAAACACTCATGATTTTGTGGAGCTGTTGAACCCAAGCAGCACTACTTCCTGCAGTAAAGGGCACTGCAAGGTTAAATACCAAATGCCACTTGATGTGATTTTTGCAGATTTTGGGCATATGGAGCCACAAAAGCACCTGAGGCCATCATCAGCTCCTCTTGGCATCCATAATCAGGAGGAGAGAGCTGATTGTCTTTCCTTTTCATAATCCTGTTTTTGAGTAGGAACTCTCCAAACTATTTTATGCAATAATGCCTTGGTGAAACTTTCATTTTGTGTACATAGCCAGACAGTCTCTCCTTGCTTTGAAAATATCTTATATCATAGCATTTTTCTCCTGTCTGTGTTTTATGTTTCAGGTGTCAGTCTAGAGGGTGCTAGTTTAGACCTTTTTCTTTTCCTTGCATGCTTGCTTTAAAACAATTTGTGGATATTCAGTATTAGGTGTTTTAAATGGCTAAAATAGAGTACATTGATGTAGATTCAACAGAAATGGATTTGAGACTGCAGCAACCATGGCAGCTTCACATGCTAACATTGGAAGGTATCATAGTTTCTGAAGTAGCCAATGTTAGCACCTGAGTAGTACTCATTATTGGTCAGGTTCAGACTAAAGTCTGTTTCAATTTTTTTCTTAACTCTCTTGGCTGCTGATTCTTACAGTTTTCTGCTTGTGGAAACAAATCAAAGTTTGTCCTCCAGTCATTCGAGGAGAAGAGCTTTATGAACCCTACAGTAAACCTGCATGAACATAACCACACAACACTTTTCAAAAAATTAAAGCAATCCCCAAAAGCTTTTTGCTTCATAGGGAATGGGTGGAGCTCAAAAGTGCCTACGAAGGGTAATGGGCTCTAAATTTCATCTTTATTCTTTGATCAACAGGGGCAATTCCTCTCAACCTGATCCCAAACTCTGCAGCAAACTGCTGTATTTAAAAGCCCTTGGGAGAGTATTTCATGGAATGGAGATTAGAAAGCAAGAACTGAAAACTGGAAAGTGCTTCATGGTGTCTCTTTAACAGCTTAGGATTGATTCATTTTAGCATTTGTGTCTGGGTCGTATTCACTGATGCCTCATAGATCAATGGCACAACGAAATCCCAGCTCTTGTTGATGCAGCATATGGGAACAGGATCCATTATCTTTAGTTCCCAGGACTATAAAATGTCTAATAAACTCAGCAGCAAGAGTGCCAGATTTGTGCAGCACGGCCAGCTGCTCTAGCCTTGTTGTCTATTAAGCTATGTTTTCGGTTTCATTATTGACGGACAATGCTGATTGTCAAGCAAATTACGGCACTTGCAGATTTGAGGCACTTCACTAATGCATCAATGATATTGGAAGGTTGAACAAAGTTAAAAGTAAGGGAAAACCAGCCAGAAAAGAGTCCCTGTCACCTATAGGATGAATTCATGGTTCACCTGGCTTACTTCTCCTTCGGAAACTAGGAGGCCTCCCAGGTTGTGCCTGTGGGAATTTTAAATTAATTCTCATTGCAGCAGAGAGGGGAAAATGAAAATTGTGCATATCAGAGCAAGAAGAAGATCCACCTGGGAGATATTAGGGCTCATAGGAGGAGCAAAGCCACTTGGTGGAATCCCATTCACCCTAGTGTTCTCCTACCCCATCCCAGTCTTGTCTCCTCCTTTCTCTTCTGCCAGCCAGGATCTGGAGCAGAAAACAGGAGAAATACTCAGTTCACCACTAATTAAAAAATATTTGCTCATTATCCCATAAGCCTCTTTCTCCCATTTAGCTTCTTTCTCCCATGTCAGCATGACTTGTAAAGGTGATTTCAGCTGCTGTGCCTTCTCTCACAGGCGGGGAGGGAGGGAGGGAGGGAGGGATTCATGCTGCAATGAGAAATCAATTTAAATTCACATGGGCACAGTCAATCCTTAATCAAATCAGCAAACTCAGGCTGGCTGCAGGAATCTGAGTAGGAAGTTCAAATACCTCAGTCCCAAATGTTCTTTCTCTATCACAGAACTCACATCAGGGTGTCCCTGAGCATTAATCTGCTGCTGCAGCACTTTTTCTCAGTCTCTTCCCTAGCTAGATTAAAATTTGTTCCCTAGTTTACATATTACATTGTGATAAAATTACATATTACATGTAACAAATTACATATAATATATGTCTCTTCCCTATTTTTCACACTCACCATTCTGTGGCTCTTGCTATACCTTTGGAATAAATTCCATAGTCACCCTAAAAATGGTGCAAAACATGATCTTACACATGAAAATTATTATGGTGGATTGGGGGAACAGCTTCCTATTCTGCTTTTCTTGCTCCCTGTGCATTGCCACTAGGGGCATGTTGCAGTTCCTGACAGTATTAGTTTTTATTGCTTTCTTTACTCCTCTGGGACATGGAGCTCAAGCACAGCTAGGCAACATTTTCAGTCTCTAGTGTCTTTAGTTTAGGCACTTCAAAATCAGCAGCAGACACTCAATTGGAAACTAATATAAGCCAGCATCCATAGCTCCCATGTAATCCACTGACTATGGATGCCTTTGATCATTCTCTAGATATTATTTCTTGAAAAGAGAATCCTGTATCCCACGGGCAGGATCAGTTTCTGTATCTTGGATATCTTGGACAAGGGAAACCAAAATTTGTAGTATTAATGCTGGCATAAAAGCAGAATGAAATGTCCCTTGAGTCTTACCTGGGCTGACGTCTGTAGGGGTGGTGATTAGAGTAGCTATCACACATGCTTGGTAGGGAGGCTGCTCTTGGCTTGCAAGTGTGCTGTCACTGCCCGATGCCACTGGCTCCTGACAGCCTTCCCAGGTCATTTCCAAAGCCTCAGTCTTCGCCCTCGAGAGCTGCAGCACTGGGAAAAACCTGCTAAACGTTGTTGTGTTCCTGCCAAGGATTCTGCAGGAAGAGAAAGAAGGAAGCTTGTGAGCCAAGAATTTCTTTTAAAGAATGCAGATGAGAGGCTTTGTGCAAACTACTTTCTTCAATTATTTAATACTTCCTGTAATTACTGAGTACTTAAAAATATTCTGGGGAATAATTTCTGGGCGCTTCTGTTGTTCCCTTCTATTTATTGCCACAAAAGGTCTCAGCCATTAGAAATGCGGAAGGATGACTTCCATAAAAATGAGGGAGACAGCAATGGCGTGTTTGACAAAAACACAAATTCTGCCTGAAGTGCAGCTGTATATCCTGATCAGAAGACACTAAGACGTGGAGGATTTCATACTTGCATTGATACCTTGATGAGAGCTTTAGACCTTTCTTAAAAATGTATTCTTACCATGTCAGTCTGTCTGTCTCAAGATTCGTTACCGGGTCTTGTTACCTCCCATGCTAAAACCCTTCATGGTTCCCACTGTTTTGCGAAGGCAATAGCACACAGTAATCAAGTCACCTTTCAATTTTTTTTATTTTTGATAGGCTAAACAGATTGTGCTCTGTTTTTTACTTTAGAGCACTTTCTTCAGCTCTTAAACCATTTTTGTGGCACTTGCTGTGGTGTTTTGGTTTTTTTTCCTGTGCAGTCACCAATTTTGCTACACCCTGACTAAAAAAGATAAACTCTGGAGCTGAGCATAATCAGGAACTGGCCTCATCCCAACTATATACAACCTAAGAAGTCTATGCCTGAATCTGCTCACACGCCTTTCTTTTTATATAGAAATTATTTTACCTCTTTTCAGTGCAGCTTTGCCCTCACAACCCATGCTTAGCTGCTTCTCCATTACGACCTTAAAGTCTTTGCTGTTATTGTGGGATTACCCTGCTTGCCCATTTCCAGGAGCTTCCACTCTGCATCCCTACCCTTTATACATGCCTGTATTTAGATACAATTTGTTTGAGTGAACCTACCGTACCAAATGTTGCACCATTTTCTACATGATTTAGTTTCTCTGTAGCACTTTTTTTCACTATCACTAATACAGGATGCTGATCTAGTGCCTCTTGTTCCAGCTCCGCAGCAGATCTGCCCTGGGAAGGGACTGTGGTCCATGGGAGATCACAGAGTGAATCCCCAGGGCCTGTCTCTTTCAGCCAATAATATAGGGGGAAACGAACTCCTTGGCTTCATCAGCATATTTCATGCTGTTTGCCCCATCCTTGAGGCAGACTTGTTGCTACCTGTCACATCACTTAGGTGCATCTTGGGTAGAAAATGCTTTCAATGTCTTGGTCACTTCTGACCAGCAGTGGAAACATCTCTGTTTGAATCCCACTCAAAAAAACCTCACTTCTTCATTTAATGCAATTTTTACTGATATTGTGGAGTGCTTATTTTTTAATCACCTTGCTGTACAGTATTAAGTGAAGCACCTGACAAGGAAAAGAAGATCGCTGTATCACCAAATCCATCAACAAAAAGAGGAATATTTTTTGAGACAGGATTTCTATTTATAAGAATGCTGACTGACATTAATTATCACTTAAAATCTGTATCAGCATTTCCATTTGGCATAAGAATTATGTCAGACATCTTCTTCAGTATAAGAAAAATGCAATGTAACCTCCACATTAGCTCCCCAGTGGTTGCTCTGTGGGTGTTGCTCTGTGACAGAAATGGAAAGTATTGCCCTCTGCTTTTAGAATCCCTTGATTTTCCAATTGGGTTTGCATGCTCGGGCCTTTGCTTTGCTGCTCAACTCCACCTTATGAGCATGGCAGGATGATTTATTAAGGATTTCAAGAGGCAGACACGAGGGTCACAAGCTGCTCTGCTGGTGCAGGGCTGGCTGAGCCCCTTCCCCACCTGCTCTGAAGCCACGAAGCTGCGATTTGTACAACACGTGGTGGTGGTGCAGGAAGGCACTCACCCATTAAAATGCTTTCAGTGCTTGTCCCTGTGACTTAAAAACAGGCTTTTGGTTTTCCAGGCAAGGGGTTAAGAGATGTCCATCTCTTCTTCTTTTGGCTTGGTTTGGTTTTTCTTCATCTGTGCATTGTTATTCCTTACATTTCTTAAAGCTCCACAAATTGTAAGCTTACAGTGAAGGCATGCTGGCAAATGATTTATAGAGAGTCCTACAAATCATGTCACAGAGAGTGCAACCCCTTCCCCCACAGCAACAGCCATCATTTCAGAGCAGCACAGTCTTCAAGGGAGCTAAGTTGTCCTTTCCCTGCTGAGATTTAGGAAGCCAAACAGTAAAATGCAGCTAGAAGTGAGAGTAAACAAGCCACAATAACAACCTGGCATTTAAGTTTCAGCAGGGGTTAAGGTGGCCTCAGAGAAGCTCTTGCTTATCACTGAGATTCTGTTATAGCATTAACACCCATCTGCATGTTGTTTAACTGCTTTTACAGATACATAAATATGAAAATCCCCAATACGGACATATGTCAGCAAGGAGTTAAAACGACTTCAAGGACTAAAAGGCAAGCAGAAATTTCTACCAGCTAAATGAACTGCAAAAATCCTAATTTTTAATTGTGGTCTTGGCTGTACCCACCCAGTCAAACCTCAGAATGGTTGGAGTAGACCTGAGAGAACAGTTTGGCTCTGTGACACCAACCTCAGGACTTTTCAGCCAGAGAGCTCTCAGCATCACTCCACAAAGAGATCACATATGAAGCTCCAAAGGGCATGTGCCAATGCCCATGGGTACAAAAAAATGTTTAAAAAACCCTCAACACCCTCAGTCTCCCAAACATAGAGAAATAATGTTCTTACTCCGCTGCCCCCTTCAGCAGCTGGTACAGCTCCCAGGCGTCCACATGTACTTTGGTAGAGGCTATCAGTGCAGGAGGTTTGGGGATCCAGCTTGGTCTTCTCAGGCTCTGGAGTACAGAGAATATGAAGAACTAGTAAAATTGTCTATGCTGCTGGCCCCTTTCCCTTGTTATCTCTGTTGATGACAAAATCACAGAATAATTCAGGCTGGGAGGGACTTGGGGATCTTTCAGGGCAACCCTGCACAGAGCAGCACCAATTAAATGAAGTTGTGCCAAGCCTTGTCCATATGGAGCCCTTATACTGCTGAGGATGGAGCCCACAGGTTCTGTGGGCTCTCGATCTAGTGTTTTGACTGCCCTTCCTGTAAAAAAAAAAAATTCAAATATCTAATCCAAATTTCCTGCATACCAATTTCTATCCACTGGTGCTTCTCCTATCCCCCTGCACCTCTCAGAGGAGTCCAGTTCAGATTTTAATTTGTCCAACCTTCAGGAAGTGCTCCAGGTAAAAGAAAAACGAAAGTGCCATACCTTGACAGCTCTGCTGTTTTTAGGGCTACCAAAGAGTTAATGCAATAAAACCTCACAAAGAAACCAGCTCTGGTACCGAGAAAGGGACACTTTTTGTGCAGTGAAACAACCAGATCAACACTGTAATTTAGACAAAATATTTTACCAAGGCAGTTGCCAAATACTAGAAATGAAAAGTTTGGGGTTTATTTACTAAATTAAAAGTCCCTCTGGGGTTGAGAGGGTGAATGTTTATCACCAAGCTCTGCCCTCTCAAAAAAAATCAAAACATTGCTGAGCTATAGACTAATGTCTTAGCAAGACACACGATCTCCTTAATGGAAAAGTGAATCCTAGCCACAGTGATCCTCCATCTGATGAGGATACTTAGCTGTGATGGTGTGGAATAAAGTGCTTTATTATACTACAGTGAACCACACTGCTAGTGCTGGGGATATGGTTAATGCAAGTACAGAGAAATTACACAGTGGCTGTTTTGACTTTCTGATTTCCTCTAATGGACACACAGCCTCCAGGCCAAGCGCTTGGAGAGTTTTGTGTCATGCCATTTTCTCCAATTATTAGCTAGGCTTTTCCTCCAAAGTACCTGGTGGCAGTGGCTCATTCTCAAAACCAGCATTTGCAGCAGGGAATTTAAGGGGTTTGCCTCCCCCATCCAGAATCCTTCATTTCAATCCCATTTTCTTTTAATGACACGTTAGCCATTTTAACACATTAACTGATGTCACCTGCAAATGCAGGAAACAGCAAAGTCAACACCTCCCGGTGTGGGATTGCCTCTGGATTTTGTCAGCTCAGCGTTCATCCTCCAGCCGTGGCTTCTTTTCCGTCGTTAAGATCCTCCTTAGCTCCTTGTGCACACGCTTTGTCGGTGAAGGCAGAGCATGGTGCCGCTGAGGGCAGGTCAGCACGGGCAAGGCAGGCTGCTCCTGCAGGAAAACTGATTTCCCAGGGTCAAAGCCTGCTGCGGGAGGGAGCGGGAGAAGCAAATTCCCGAGGGAAGCACACAGCACAGCCCTGTGCATTCAATTATAGAGCCCTTGAATGGCAGTTGATAAGAAAGCCTTGCTGTTTCTGTACTGCTGATGCTAGCTTGGGGTTGTTTTGCTTTTGTGTTTGTTCTTCCAGTGGGATTGCCTGGGACAAAGGTATCTGAGGGAACAGAGGGACTGTCAGAGGTAAAGTCTTGGGTTCCAGTTATACACCTGTGCATTTTACACATTGAATAAGGGGGGGGGGGGTAATCTAAATATTCAACATACATACATACATACACATATACCTATAGAAAGGTGTATGTGCTTTGCACCACAGCCTCTCCTCCTGCAATGCTGAAAACCCACTGAAGCCTCAGACAGAGTACGATGCTCTACTTCACCGTTTAAATCTCTCTTCCTGTCAATCCCCAGACTGTTTGTTTTCCCCACCCCTACTGAACCTGGCTTGTTATGTGGAGCTGAGTTATTGCAACGGTCTGGCTTCAAATCTGTCTTGGTCTTGTCCAGGCAATGAGGAAATGCATGCAAAAATAGTCTCCTAGGAAAACTGACCATGGAAAATTCAGTTTAAGTACCAAGACAGGCCAGGGCAGTATCTGATCAGTGCCTCACCAAAGCAACTGCAGGCTAGCAGCAGTGGGATGGAGGTGTTCCTTCAGCACTCCGAGCTGACCGACATCACACTCCTCTCCAGACAGCTCACACAGAAAGCTGCAACGACTTCTTCTGCACTATGGACCTCCCTGTTGCTCCTTTAGGGACCCCATTAAAAGAATTTACTGCTGTCACGTGGAAACCAACAGAAGAAATTACATCTCCGACAGCAAGCTCCTTCTGGAGGCATTTCCATTTTGGGGAAGGGAGGGAGTGTCCACCCAAGCAAGACCACCAAGGAAGCCGGGAGCTCCCTGCAGCATGTGGCCATCCTTGCCCATGCACCAACATCTCCCTTTGCTGAGCCCACCTGAGCACTGTGGAAATCCAGTTGCGGCAATCCAGCTTTGGGAGGAAAGTCAGCAGCTGCTCTTTGCTAGCAGATGTCATCTCCCAGACGATGTGAGGGACATTTCCCTGAAAGACAGGGTGCTTTGCCTCAACCCCACCCCTGTGTCTTCTGCAGTCACAAGCACCCTGCATCCAGGGCTTTCTCAGCGTCCCTTCTATCTCCTGGTAGTTTTCTGGTCGTTGCCTTTTGTCAGGCAGAATGCAGGATTTGCACTCCTCATTGAACCCAGAGGAGGTCTCGAGGGGTTATTTTGTCTTCTTTCATGCAGGAACTTCCGTTTGCTAGCTCCCAGCCCAAAACTCAAGGGTAAATGAACACTCAGGACCACTGCCCTTGAGAACTGAGCTGGCCCGCTCTGTGTGGGCAAAGGGTCAGGGCAGGATGGTGGGCAGGCAGCCTCTGCCAGCTGCAGCCTCTCACAGCTATGTCCATGCTCTTTGACCTGAAGTGGGGGGAGGACAGATAGGTATTCCTGCAAGGGTGGGTTTTTTTGGCAGGGTTTTCCTAAGAAGGTTATTCTGGTATGCCTGGCTCCAGGACTGTGCACTGCTCCTTGCACAGCTGGCCAGGGGAAGAGTGGTACACAGCCCTGAACATTTACTGTTCTCTCTGGCTGGCATATAGGTACCCTGAAGACTTGACAAGTTTGGATACAGCCATCTTTTCCTGCTCCTCATTATTCCAAAGTCTTTACAATTTTTATTTTGACTTTTTTCAGTCTCGAGCTCTTTTTCCAGCTTTACGTCATGCTTTCCATTTTGGAGATGTCAGATGATCTGTGATAAACTGACAGTACATGCAGGAGCAGTGAGGAGAGACGAGGTCCATTTTAATGAGACTAACTCTACTGGGTAGTGAAAACTGTGCCTCAACAAGCCCCCAGATCTTGCTTCTCTTTGCAAAGCGTCTTAATGGCACAAAGGATTTTTACACAAGTAAGGAAAGGCAATTCCCAAAACAGATTTCTTTCAGTAACCATTAAAATGGAAAGTTACCACAGAGATTTGTGTGCCCCCCTTTAAGAGGTAAGCAGAATCACAAATCGGTATTCTCCTGGCTCCTGAAAACAGCCTGAAATGTTTCTGAACAAACTGTGTGTTTGCTTGGTGTACACCATTCACCTAGTAGATCCTGCAAGCACTCTCCATTTCTTCTCTGGTCATCTGTAAAAGTCTAAAAAACCAAATGCAGAGGGGTGAGAAGAGAGAAAGAAGAGATAGGGCTGTTGAGGGAGGACTAAACAGTGGCTGGACTTCAGTAAACAGAACACTGCTAATAAATATGGAAATAAATTCTCAATATTATCATGCATGTTCCCTGACCTATTTATTGTGGCTTTTACCATCTCTTGAGAAGGCTGCTGGTACAATCCCTGCCTGCTGGCACTGAGATTTAATCCCATGAACACCCCTCCAGTGGCAAGGGCAGAGTTTGGATGCTCATGGGGCAGGATGTGTGGAGACAGCACAGCTCAAAGCAAAGGTTGAGCACCACAGTGCTCATTGTCATTTCATGGAAGGACTAAGCTGCCTTTCATCACCTATGTAGCATCATTATCCCCCACAGATGAAGAAATTAAGTCAAAGCAAAAATTTTGATACTGTTACCACCTTGTATTTAGCACGTATGTGGGCAACTAAGTGCAAAGGCAATTTGGTATGCATTTCAGGGCTGCATTAATTTTCTGACTCCCTGTGGAAATTACTGCTCGTTCTTAACTTCGAGAGAGACTTGATTAACATGGCATGTGAAGCCAATCTTCATGGCTAAGTTATTAGTCTTTAGGACAGACTGGGCTCATACTTCATGCTGGTTGCCAATACGATCTGGGTGAATTCTGAAGAAGTAATCACAGTTCAAACAGGGTCAGCTGTACAAGGCCAAGGCTATTGATGGCTATTTTCTGAGGCTTGCTGTGGTCAGGAATGCCTGTGACACCTATTTCAGTTCAGAATCCTGGGGAAATCAGAAAGACATCTTCACTTAGGTCTTTACTTAAGGAACTTCTTACCATAGGATAGAATGTTGAACTGCGAAATGATTATGTACAAACCTTCAGCAATTAAGCAATATGCAAAATTATTTATGCATACTGGCTAAATGCAAAAAGATAGCTAGCCCAAGTGGCAGATAAATGCACTCTTTAAATGGTTTATTTTTGACCTAGACACCACTAACTTAGTATGCTCTGTAGCATCTACAGAACATAATTTTTATGCAATGTATTTTTTAAATCTTGCTTTCCAGGGAAGTATTTTTTTTTTATCTAGTACTCTTTCCTAAGCTATTTTTGGACCCCATTGAATGAATTCTAAGATTTCTGGGCAACACTGTGAAAGAGTGAATAGATGAATAGGAGATGTAAAATATCCCAGCCTGCATAAGAGTTATCCTGTCCAGTTTTCCTGTTCTCTATTGAAATGTGGATTTAGTGATGGTTTGTTCAAGCCTGTGGGAAAGCTTATTTAGTTACGTATTAAAAAAAAAAAACCCAAATGTTCTAATCTTAACTCATATTTCTGACTACAAATGGCTCCTGTATTTTTTCAGCTAGGTCTGGAATACCTCTCCAAGCTAACTATGGTCTGTTCTTGAGTTTGCTTTTTATTTGTAAAAGTCTGATTTGTTTAAATAGCTGTAGGAAATTCCACGTAATCAGGGGTGAAAGGATATTCACTAAGCTTTAAAGGCCTGATCAGATTAACAGCAGGAAAACGGTCGACATAACTTGATGATCATTCCAAGTATTAATTTTGACTTCAGCAGTGCTATATGCTACCAGAAAAAAACTGTAAACCTTGCATTTAAGAAAAAGAAAGTGTGATCCTAGAAAACAGATGCAGATTTCTGCCAGTCCAATCTTTACATATCTCATTGATAGCTTTAGCAGCAGGACACATGCATGATTTATTCACTTTCAGATCTTTAAGTAAGACAACAAAACAAACTAAAATCCCCTGTTGCTTGTCAGTGAGTAGATGGTATCCATCATGATTGCAAAGGCACAGACAGCTGTAGGTACAGGTACCTTTTCAGATTGAGGTGAATTGAGTAAGGCAACAACAAAAGCTTTGATTTCCATCCATCTGAACAGCAAACAAACAAAGCAAACAGAGAAGGTGGGCACACACAATGGTACCAGGACAGGCCAGGGCAGTATCTGATCAGTGCCTCACCAAAGCAACTGCAGGCTAGCAGCAGTGGGATGGAGGTGTTCCTTCAGCACTCCGAGCTGACCGACATCACACTCCTCTCCAGACAGCTCACACAGAAAGCTGCGACAACGACTTCTTCTGCACTATGGACCTCCCTGTTGCTCCTTTAGGGACCCCAGCTGTTGCTAGCAGCAGCTCGAGGGCAAAAATGCCCAGGGCCTTTGGGTGCCATAGATCTTCTCTACATTTGTGAAACAGCTGGAAAATGCTAGAGGCCATATGGAGTACAGCCAGTGAGAGCTACTGCCCAGGCCCCTAAAAACAGCTGCGTAAATGAGTTAACAGCAACACAGCAAACATCTGCTTGTGCTTTCTGTGCCTCAGTGTGGGCACTGCATCTACATTTGTTCCACCTTGTACAAACGGGCACCAGAGACTGCAGTAAAACCAGCTATTTGTCACCCCTTCCAAGGCAGGTGTTTGCTTCACCAAAGCAGGAGAACAGCCTGGACAGGCCCCCCAGCCCCCACTTCCAGGGGGGAGCCTCTGCAACTGCCCCCACAACAACAGCCAACAATATATGCAAAAAGCACCAGCAGCACAGAGATTAAAAAGATGTGTCAAAAAAAGCTTCCCTGTCTATCTCCTGCACAGTGGACCTGGCAGATCTTTGATGGGTTTGAAGGTCTAAAAGGAGTTCTCTGTGTTCTGGTACTGCTTGAGCCTCCACAAAGGAGATGAAAAGGAGGAATAAAACATCTGAACAGCCCAATCTGGTCTGAACTGCATGCATTCATTACGGCAAAGATGGATTTCTTCTGGTTCCTCCTCCGTATCTTCCTCCTCAGTGGTGGCAGTGAGAAGCTTGACACTCCAATTACAGGATATTCACATAAAACAGAGAAGATGGACAGCTAGCTGGTGGCAGACATTTAGGCTATGGCATCCAAGGCTTCATGCAGCCAGCAGAAACCTGAAGAAACAGATTGAAACTACTCTAATGGCCCAGACCCTCGCAACACTTTGGTATAGACTTAAATTAGCTCCGAGCCATCAGTGTTACCCATGACTTAAATCCGGGTCCAAATGTATTCACTTCACCAAAGCTACAGTGAAATGGGACCAGTGCTCTGGAAGCTGGAAGGGGCCCTGTTGTGTGGGGCTGCTGTTGCAGTGCAGCATTGGGAAATGCTTTTTCCATGCTTTTTTTTCCCTCCATGTTTGCCATTTGGCTGTACCTCATCTCTGAGTCCCTCAGCACAGGGTCTCAGGCCAGGAGAGGATTCTCACTCGACTCATTTACAAAACCATGTGGATGAAATCCACTCAAAGGTTTGTGCAAAAGCATTTGATGTTTGTGGTTCAGAGACTGCTTTTTCCTTTCAAACTTGAAAAAAGTTTTTGTCTTTTTTCTCCTCCAATGGAAATGGTAATGCAGGCTAAGAAAAATGTCATTAATAATACACACTGGGGGCCCTTGGGAAGAAATTTTAGTTTTGAAAAGTCACTACTCTGCATGAATATGTCATGCCATCAGAACTTTATCTGCATTGTCTTGACTCTTCATATATATATATATATATATATATGTATATATTTCTCTTCTGCCAGACATGGTCATTATCCTTATTTAAATAGGGTATAATTACAGATGCCTACTTAAATTGCAGGAAATAAATAGAAATTCATCTATTCAATAGGCATTTTCCGAGGAAAAAATGTTTTCCTTCATATATTGGTTTTCTTCAGGGTTTTTTTCCTCTCTATTTTTAATTTAAAGCTACTTCTCTTATGTTTTATTCACTTGTTTTCATTAGGTAAAGAAATGCCTTGGCATGAAAACCCATCCTGAATCCACTGCCTGCTTGACAGATAAGGACTTGAAACATGAGAGGAAAAGCAGATGGTTGCAAGGGGGGAAAAAACCCCTTAAACAAAAGAAAGGAATTAAACCTAGCACAGACACATGTATTAATACTTTGTGAGTGCCATTGCATGTGCTGGTAAGACTGACAGACCTCGACAACGGATCTCTGTCACCTTTCTAAAAAGGCAGAACCCTCCTTGTTATTTTCAAATTGATCCTGACCAGTTTGTTGCAAGTAGCTACTGCTTGAATTTCAAATATTGAGTGCTGGTATCTGCGATTGGTCCCGCAGTGTAAATCACATGCTAATGTTTCTCTGTCTTGACTGGATGAGAATAAACATAATAATCAGGAAGAGGCCTTGAAGAAGCCACTGTGGCTTTAAATCTCTCAGGGAGCAGCAGCAGTTTAGGGAGAAGCGACTGATAAAACGGATTAGGGAGTTCTAGAAAATTTAAAACCCGTTCCTTTCTGGCCCACACAGGCTCTGCCCAAGGCATCATTCCTAGGAAAATTAGGATGCTGTGAAATTTATTGCCAGGGTGCAGAATTTACATTTCAATTTCTCCTGTCACAGCTTGGGCTGTGGTCAGATCCCCTCTGCCTGCCTCCCCTGTTGCTGTACCCTGCACCCCTCACCCTGGCACAGGCCCGGCCCCCTGCTTCCCCCACACTCTTTGCAGGGGCTGGAGACAACTGCAAAGCTCTTTTCTTAAAGTTTGAGGAGAGCAAGACTGGCCAGGAGGCATTGCAGAAGATGGCTGCTGCTGCTTTTCACCATATTGCTGCCCTCGTGGCCAAGCAAGGGCTTATTTTCTTGCCACTACAAAAATCCGATGGAGTCTAAAGTTCGCGTTGTCAATAAACCACTTTCAGGGATTACCTGTGAAGATGTAGTCACAAGCCAAGGCAGGTGATGACTGTCTCTAGATTTGTGGGAAAGGACTCATAATCCTCTTCCAGGTGTCTGTGGGGCTCTGCTGGGCTCCAGAGTGAAGTATGGCTCAGGTAGTACCAAAATGTTTCCATCCTGTGGGGAGGGACAGGGAGCACAGCAAGTCCTGAAGGCATCGTCTCAGAAACTGAAGAAGAAGAAAAAGAAAAGAAAATAGAACACTTGGAGGGAGAATAATAGAAATAGTGAGAAATGGCAGAGTGCAAAATAATAAGTTTGCTGCAGATAAATCAATTCTGGAGAGCATCTGGTTGAACTTTTTAACAGGGCGCTCACTGTCCCTTTGTGCTCTATGTTATTCTCCTTGTCAAAGAGGTCACTAGCAGGAAGGTTTGCAAAAATGATGATCATTATCTGGATATTCATAAACATCCAGTACGCTGCCAATCACAGGACAGAAACAGGCTGTATCACCTCTGGGTCTGAATGGAATTAGCCAAGAAATCTGAAATTAGAAATGTGCTCCTTTGTGGCAAAGTCTAAGTCCTAACTGACTTAGACTTAGCTAGTCATGACTGGCTGATATTATGTCTAAATTAAAGAAGAAAAAAAAGCCCAACTTCCTCAGAAGTGTTTAGCAATTGTAAATGAGACATAATTGTATCACCTAGGAACTATGATAAACTGCTACTAGCATTTGAGGTGCGTTTCCCGCAGAAATCCGGGAGGGCTTTTTACCCTGGATTAAGAGTCCTTCCTGATACTTGAATAGGAAGTGCATATGGAAATGGAGCTGTCCAGGGTGTCACCACCTTAAGGTGAAGGATAGGCTGAGGTGCAAGGGTGGAGAATAAATGTTACTGTAAGAAAAGCAGCTGAATTTCCTTTTGAGAGACTGATAATCCCACAGGCTTCTGCAGAAGCAGCTTTTGATTATCATTGCTGATGATATTAGAAGACATCTCTGGAGCCTGTCCTTTAAAAAATGTTTCCCCAGTGCTACTTGAAAACATATGGGTTGGGAACTGAAGTGAAAAACTGATGTTTTACTTACTCTCTTGGCATGATGGAGGCTTAGAAAATTATGTGCCTGATACTGGGGATGCATTTTTAACACTAAATGAAGCCAGACTGCGTAAAATTTCAAAATACTAGACCAATAAATGTAGATGAGAAAAGAAGTTAGAACAAGAAAAAGGGACTGGTTAAAGAACCAAATGAGAAAAGATGGATCAGACCTAGAGTTGGGGTGAATTGGAGCAGCTCCACTAGCTTTAGTGGGTCTATTCTGAGCTGCATGAACTCACAGAAGATCTGGACATACACTAGCAGTTTATATACAGGGTTGGAGTAACCAGGTCGTTTTCAAGTACAGCAACATCCTGAGTGCTTTATCAAGTAAGAGGATGGGTAAGCAATTTGGAAGGTAACAAATCTGAGGGGAAGAGAGATGGAGTCAGTGCCAGTGTATTTTCCTAACTCCAGCAATTACTGCACCAGCAATGCCTGGCTTCAAAGGAGACACATCTCCACGGGTTACTGAATGTAATCAGGAAGGGAAAAAAAGGGAAAAAAATGGAAAGAGGAAGGCTCCACATCCTAGTTGACCAGGCTTTTTCAGCCTAGTATCTTGGGAAACTGGCCTATAGTTACATTATTTAAAACAGAACAGAACACCTGGAGAGAAGTTCATGCTCTTGTTCCAGTAGGTGTTCTCTGGACAGCTTAAATTTCTTTCCAAACAACATGCACTAACCTCCAGAAGATGTTTTATACCAGAACAAGCATGCTCTGTGCTTGAGTTGGATTGTTGGATTACTTTCGCTGGTTTAGCAGGGTATTTTAAAAAATAAAATTAAAAACCGTTACTGTGCTACTGCTTCAGAGGATACATCAGGCAAACTGCTGGCCTTAAGGTAGAAAACTTCACCCTCTTCAGCACCACAACCTGTGAAAAAAATAATACATTTTGATTGCTGCAGAACAGCTTTTGAGGAAAAAAAACTACTTTGATAAAGTGTACAATCTCTTGACTGGGCTTGTGGCTTTGTGCTCCCCCCAGAAATTACCGATTTTGTAAATTTACTGAAGTAAAAAAGCATCCCCTTTCAGTGTCTTTCCCCCCTACTTCTCTGTCTCTTTTAGTCATCACACACACACCCACATGAAAAGTCAGATGACCAGCCAGACAGGTGCTACAAAATTCCTGGTGAATTTCAGGAGGTTTTGGTGTGCTCTTAAGAAAAAAACTTTGCTGTGATTGGCATCCTCCTGCACCAGTACGGGCAAGCTCTCAATCAGCTCCTTTTCTGTAAATAGGTCAGATATTTTGACTCCTGGAAAAGATTTTTTTAAATGTCAGAACTTACATTTTTGCTGTATGGTGGCTACAGTGTCTGTTGAAGCTGTGAGGTTCTGCAGCACCCTAAAGAAATGTTAGATCCTAAAGACAGCTTTCATCCTTAACCACAATCAGTTAACATAATCTATTTTTCAGTTTTCTTGGGCCCTGTTTACACTCTCTAGCTAGTAGCTTAACCTCTTTTCCGAAAACCAATATAGCTAAAAAACACTTAATATCACTCTCAGTTCTTACAGAAACCAGGATAGGTTTTGCATTTGTCTACACAAGGAAGTTTTATTTCAGTGACTTGAGGTGCTAGGGTTTTTCCGGATGGGACTCAAGCCATGATTTCCCATTGAAATAAGCTTTTATCTTTTTTCCACGAGAAAGATTGTGTTATGAGAAAATTCAAATTATTTTATTCTAGAAGCTGTCTAATTAAATTGAACAATAAAAACTGTTATCCTTTATGACTGCCAAGCAATTAAGTGACCTGGTGATAGGGAATTAAGTCAGTCTTCTTCCTTTGAAATGACAGCTGAAATAGGAGAGGCAGTGTTCTTTGTCTACTGCGTGCGTGCTGGAGACGAGGCAGAGGGGGAAGGATGGAAATGGAATAATACGCAATCAGAAAAATGCCATCCCTGTTGCAACTGCAGAATTGTATCCCATTAACTTTCCTAAGGGCAGAATTTTCCTCATTGTGTCCCATCTTCTAGGATAGCTCATAAACAAACAAACAAGAAAAAGACCCAAGAAACCTCCTTGCATCTACTACAATTTATATTATTCCCCAAACTATTAATCTAAAATGCTCAGGGAGTATATCTTGGTGCCTTTCTCTTTCTTTTTCTTTGACATCACTTGGTGCAAATGACAGTGTAGCAGGAAGAGTGCATGCTAGCTTACTGAAGGTGTTGCCAATGAACTTGTAATTCCAAAATGACACAGTGGAAAGTGGATTGGGGAGACTGCGTTTAAAACTAGAAGCACCTAAAGCACCAGAGCTGTGGCAAATTCACCAGCATTACAGACCACAGCCTCTCCATCAAACACACGAAATACAGCCTTGGAGCGTGGTGACAATGTAGATGCATAGACATTTTTCCCTTTTACATCACTACAATTATCTTAATTATTGGAGCTTAATTCAACTGGCATACAGTTGCTTTCATTCAGGAATAAAACCATCCAAGGTGACACAATCCAAGACGAAAAAGGGACATGCATAGGGAAATCGGTGTTTCTGTTTGGGACATTATATTGGCATTACTATTTTTTTAGAAGAATTGTGCCCCATCTAATGCTTTTTCCAGGTCATCCAACCTTTGGGTGGCTGTTGATTATACAGCACTGTGTGACAGGACCATTGTGTATTAAGCATCAGTGAGTGCTTGCCTATCCTTTAAAAGTATATACAAAAATCAATTCTATTCAAATTATCTCAATAAATAAATTGGCTGAAAGCTTGCAAGAGGTAACAAACGGATTTTTAAAAACCCTTTTATTTTGGTGTCACTTACCAGTTAGAGTAAGATATTTGTGACAAGATATCTCATTGCATGAACGAATGGTGGTTTTGTTTCCTTCTCCCCAAACTGCCATAACTGTTATCTTCCACTGAATGCCCTTTGGTAAGGAAAAAAAGTCATTAACAACTGCCCCTCGTTATATGGCAGCATCTATCTGGAAGAAAGTTTCTGTTAGTCTGCATAAATTTGGTCTAACTATTAATTACTGTAATTAATTAACCTCTATGAGTGGAAAAATATAAAAACAAGCTGAAGAACAAGACAGTTTCATGCCAAAGATGTTTCTACTGCAGCTGAATACTGTGCTTTCACACCACAGTTGTAAAAGTTCCTCAGTTTGTAGTTTTTCTTGTTGATGGTAGCACTAATAATTTCCAACAGTGACAGATTTCAGAGTGTCAAAAGAATTAAGGCTGCAGTGTCAGAAAACAGGAACATAAGCCACGCAGCACAAATGCAGAGCTTTTTTTAATGTTTTTAGATTTTAAATCCTTTTAAGGGAAAGCATTGCAGGCTTCAAGTGCCCTAGCAAATCACTAATGATAATATGAAATCCCAGCAGAATTATAGCAGCTATTTCACCATGAACTTGGCCATCCAACCATGTAAAAAGAGTCCTTTCCACCTCTGAGTCATTACTCATTACAAAAAAAGCCCATCATCTTTCCACCAATCTAGCAGGGTAGCTGGAGAGACTAAAACTAGAACAGTGACCCATATTGGCTGTATATCTTAACAAAAAGAAAGATTGGACAAATTCACACAAGAAAAATTCTTCAAGTACTATTAAATGCCTCAAGATGTTGGTGAGATGCAAGTAGCTGCAATCTGGAAAAGTCCTTGGAGGAAGGATCTCTATGTGCTTGTCCTGTTCTCATGTGCATTTCATAGGCATCCATTGGTGGCTGCAACTGCTGCATTGGTGCAGCAATTCCTGCTGGACTTGTGCTCAAGACAGCAACTTTGGGGGAAAATTGTAATTACTGGCCTATTATTAGATACTGTAATTTTGCCAGAAGGCCAGAAGTTGTAATAAATCAGCTTTAGTACTATCTGTTGTGTCCAAACATGGAAAAGGGCCATGAATTCAGCAGAGGGACAGACAATGTAGTTATATTAGAATACAATATTATCCAAAGTGTTGCCTATTGATGGTTTAATTTTTATTGCATGGGAAAGGTTAACATCTTTAGGTAGTTCAAAGGACCCAAAGGGTAAAAAATTACCAAGAATTCATCTATTCAGCATAGATATGAAATTATAAGAAAAGACAGTCAATATGGTGCTAGCACCCTCTGATCTAGGATGATAGATTTAATTCGGCAAAGATTTGGCTACCATTAATGGTAGACAGACACTGAGGGCTGAAAAATAGGTGCCAGCTTATTATTCTGTAGCTGAAATGTAGCTCTTGATAACAAGATTCACAAGTCTCAGATTCCTACTGGAAAGTGAGCTGTGATTCATTTTGGAAAACTGCAAGAACATTTTATTTCAGGTTATTTTACTGTTTTACCTAGAAATAATCCACCCAGACTTCTTCTTTTTAATTAAAAAGAGGAAGAAAACGGAATGAAAATAGCAATCGATACGGAGGAAAAAATGGAACTTTCTTCCACAGCTTTTTCTTACAGCCACAGATCACTCTTACGGGTATCAGACTTGATAGTCTATGCTGGATCCTTCAGGACAATTTAATCTCAGAGGAGAGTGCACCTGCCCATTTACTTAGTGATGCTTAAGTGAGCAAACTATTTCACTAATACTGCAGTACATTTGCTTTTGATTGGTCTCCAGGATTAATTAGAGCACTTTGGGTATGTTTTAGACCACCTTCATGTTCTAGATCCGAGATCTAGACTGGTGTCTGTCACATGATGGGAAAAGAGTTAAAGATACCACATCAGACAGAGAGTTCCAACAATGTGAGTTTTCAGATAATGGTGCTCTGTCACTTTGGCCCTAAAGTTTTATTCTGACTAGGCTGATGTTCCATCATGTCATTACATTATCTCACATTATATCACTTAATCACTGTTTAGTGTTTTATTCTTCATAAGGTTCAGAGGTATTCCATCACTGCCCATTCCTCAGCTTGGTTCTGCACTCTGCAGAAGACTGTTTTAAATCCACCACCATTTAAATATATTGAAGCTGCCTCTTCTTGTGGGATGAGAAGGGGTGGCTAAAAATGCCCAGCTGACCTCCTCTTTTGCCTCTCCCACTTCTCATCTAATTTCTTTTCTGAATTGGTCTGACAGAGCCCGAGACAATGGCACTTTGGGCCACATTGCAAGATGCATCTATTATTATTACGTCTTTTACCAAAGAGGCTGATTTTAAAGGGCATGAAGTTTTGTGAGGCTTCAGAAGTGTTGAATTGACTTTTCTGTCACTTTTGCTACATCTTAGTTTCCATGAGTTACAGCACTGATGGAAATATCCTTATGGTCTATGATAGGCAGATTCTATAAATAGCATGTTAAAGGAATTGAAATGTTTTAAAAAATTAACAATTATTCAAAACTTTTTAAAAACAGACAATATATGTAATAACAAAAAAACCCTACTGCAGTTTTATTGTTGGCAAAAGATATGCATTAAGAAGGGAAACTATGCAGTTTAATTTTCTCCTTGGTATTAGTTCTCATAGTATTTGCCAGTAATGGCAACATTATAATTTCTGGAATTAATTAATGATCTGGCATCTGATTTTGATTCATTAATGCTTAAGCCAGCTAAGTCTCAATTATCCTCTGGACTATTTATTCCTTAACAAGCTTTTAGCTAATGTGATTTTAAAAATATGAAAATAGGTTTTAACTTGCCTTTAAGACGCAGCAATATTTTAACACTCATCTATAAAATAAAGGAACCTTCATATTTCTTATTCTATTATAGTTACATTCAAAATTAGACTAGGGGATTTGCAATGTATTCACTAAATATATATTATATTTATATGTACCTGGAACCTGACTTCAATTTAGTCTTGATTAAAAAATGTACTGAATTGGAAACTGTGTAATAAAGGATGCCTAAATCATACTGACCCAGAATATCTCACTCAGTCAGACAGTTAGCAAATAAGTGCACAAGCAAGCAGATGATACAAGAATTCAAAATTAATTCTATTCTCAGAGGATGCATAGACTAGGAGATACCATCTGATTCTATCTGCAGAGGTAAATCCAGAGTAACACCTTGGCTAAAGTCTCCTTACCCTGAACTTGATTGCTTATCCTGCAAATGATCAGAATTGGACTCTCCTGTGCCCAAGGCTAGGTTAAAGTAGCTGAAATATCCAGTTTTACTTCATGACATTTTTGTGATGCAACTGAAAGCACCTACCAATTTCCAGGTATTTATTATTTATAACTAATCAATTTACCAAATGTAAGGACTCCTGATATTTTCTCCAAATGACTGATATTTTAAAAAGTTCAATCACCACATCATTTAGGAAAGTCTGCCCAATGCAGTTGTGACTTGTGTTGCAGTTGTGTTATGACAAGAGGCATTCAGAAACTGCACACCTTTGATTTGGGATTGTCAGGCACCAGTTCAGAGCTGAATTGAATTGATCTTGAGAAGATGCATCTATTGCTAGACTCTGATGTGATGGTCCTGCTGGTCATCACTGCACCTTGTCCTTGGCTCACATCAAAGCTGAAATGCATAATTATAAAGATGGGTAAACAGATTAATTACGGGTGTTTTAACCAAATAATCATAGTTAATTACTTTAGTTACTGAGATTTGTTTTGAAAGTACCTTCTGAAAAATTTCAGGCATTATGCAAAAAATGCTAGAAAATACAATATTCTAAGCTATCAGTGTTGCAGTACATGAAAAAACCCATCTTCTCGTGAAATTGTGCTTCCTTCTCCTAAGAAGTGATTCAGTGGCTTCCCAATACCTGCATGTCAATGTAATACCATTGGTGTCAATGTGTTTTTTCTTAGTTCCTACTGTTGTGACAGCTACAGCCTTCCCCACCCTTCTCATAAAAAAAAAAAACACCTGAGATAAATGTCCAAGAGTATCTTCCTTCCTATTTTCAGATCAGTAAGTTTGGCTCCTTTCAGTCCAAGATGTGAAGTCAGTCCCAACTTTTAATGCATGAGCTGTAATGCCAGCTTCCCTTAAAACCTAAGGAGCCCTTAGCTCAGCCAGTTGCCACATGGCTATCCCTAAACTAGTGAGTAGGGGGGCTACTGTCTATGGGTTTAAAAATCAAAATCCATTTGCTAAGTCAGATCCTCTGGCTCACTGAATACATGCTGCAATGCTCCAGGGACACACGGCAGCTTATAAAAAAATAAATCCAGCTGATGTGGCCAGCACAGAACTCCTGGGTGGTCACAAAACCAGCTACCATAGTCATACCAGAGGCAACAAACAAAGGAATCAATCTCCAGTTACTGCTGCACGAGGAAAAGTCCAAGGTACCTGCGTTGTTATGGCAAGAGTTCATTTGGGCTAAGAGGTAAACAGACGGCTGAGCTTGATCTCTAAAGCTGGGGCTGGACGGCTGAAAGCTCCAGCTTTCTCAATTGCTTAGAGTAAAGGATTGAGTTGATAAATCAGAGCAGCCCTGATCGCTTTTAATCAACTGAATGAGGAGGAAGGAGGGGAGGTGGAGGCTTGGGAAGAAAAATATGTAAAGCTTAAAAAGTTCCAGCTGCTGCTCTCTAATGGAGTCTCGTTCCTCATGAACGGTGGAATGGTTAGGCCACCTGGTGGCAAATAACAATCCAACAACCTTTGCAATTTCCAAGCTACAGTAAATGTCCAAAGGATCAGAGAGCTCTGGGAACTGTCAAAGGCTGGGAGCTTTTCACACTCAGGTGGCTGCTATGCAGCTACTGCTGGGAAACAGCAGCCAGCAAAGGCTGCCATCAGCCACTCCACAGGTGCAACGCGGAACAGTTGACCTGGTGTCTGGCCAATTTCTGCCAGACAGCTGCCTCCATCACCAAATCTTCCACCACAGCCAGCCTCTCCCTCACCTCAGGATGGAGGCAAAGGAGAAAGCAGCTCCAGAAAGGAGCTGAACTTAGCTTGTAGCTTGTGAAGAAGTAGTCAACGGCTCAGTGCTCCAGTGCACATTGGCGAAAAGTGGTGTCCCTCAAGGGTCCATACTGGGACCAGTACTGTTCAACAGCTTCATCAGCAACATTGATAGGGGGGTTAAAATGCACCCTCAGCAAATTTGCAGATGACACCACACTGGGTGCTGTGGTTGACACACCTGAAGGACAAGATGCCATCCACATGGATCTCAACAAGTTTGAGAAGTGGACACATGAGAATCTCACAGGATTTAGCAAGACCAAGTGCAAGGTGCTGCACTTGGATCAGGGCAACTCCTGGTATCAACACAAGCTGAGGGATGAACAGACCAAGAGCAGCCCCACCACGAAGGACTTGGTGCTGTTGGATGAAAAGCTGAACATAACCCAGGCATGGGCACTCACAGCCCAGAAAGCCAAACCTGTCCTGAGCTGCATCCAAAGCAGCGTGGGCAGCAGGGGAGGGAGGGGATTCTGCTGCTCTGCTCTGCTCTGGTGAGAGCCCACCTGGAGTGCTGTGTCCAGCTCTGGAGTAAAGACATGGACCTGTTGGAGTGAGTTCAGCAGAGGGACACAAAAATTATCAGAATGCTGGAGCACCTCTCATATGAGGAAAGGCTGAGAGTTGAGGTTGTTCAGCCTGGAGAAGAGAAGGCTCTGTAGAGATCTTCTTGTGGCCCTTGAGTACTTAAAGCAGCCCTATCAAAGGCTGGGGATAAACTTCTTACCAAGGTCTGTTGTGATAGGATAAAGGGTAAGAGTTTTAAACTAAAAGACAGTAGATTTATACTAGCTATAAGGAAGAAGTGTTTTACAATGAGGATGGTAAAACACTGGAACAGGTTACCCAGAGAGGTGGTGGATGCCCCTTTCCTGGAAACACTTGAGCTCAGGTTGGACCAGGCTCTGAGCAACCTGATCCAGAAGAACATGTCCCTACTCATTGCAAGAAAGTTGGACTAGATGACCTTTAAAGATGACCTTCCAACACAAACCATTCAACGTTTCTAAGCAGGAGCTTGACATGATATTTGTTAAGAGTCTGAATGAGGAGGTCTGTCCCTATGTGTAGCATCAGGTCTATGCAGGTAAATCAAGTGAGGCTCATGAAAGGCTGCAATTATACATTTCAGAGGGCTGTGCAGCCCTTCAAAAGGACCTTGACAACTTGGAGAGATGGACAGAGAAGAAGCATCTGAAATTCAGCAAAGGTAAATGCAGGGTCCTGCACTTGGAAAAGAATAACCCCATGCACCACAACAGGCTGGGGGTTGATTTCCTGGAAGCAGCTCTGTGAAGAAAGACCTGGGTGTCCTGGTGGAGAACAAACTGTCCATGAGCCAGCAGTGCCCTTGTGTCCAAGAAGGCCATTGGTATCCTGGGATGCATTAGGAAGAACCTTGCCAGCTGGTCAAAGGAGGTGATCCTGCCCCTCTACTCAGCCCTGGTGAGGCACATCTGGAGTGCTGAGTCCAGTTCTGGGCTCCTCAGCACAAGAGGGACATGGAGCTCCTGGAGCAGGTCCAGCAGAGACCACGAGAGCGATGAGGGGACTGGAGCATCTCTTATGAGGAAAGACTGAGGGAGCTGGGCCTGTTCAGCCTCAAGAGGAGACAACAGAGAGGGGAACTCAGTGTTTATAAACACCTGGAGGGAGGGTGTCAAGGGGATGGAGCCAGGCTCTGCTCAGTGATGCCAAGCAATACGACAAGAGGCAACAGGCAATAACTGATGCACAGAAAGTTCCACCTGAACATGAGGGAGAGCTGCTTTGCTATGCAGGTGACTGAGCACTGGAACAGATTGCCCAGAGAGGTTGGGGTGTCTCCCTCACTGGAGATACTCAACAACTGTCTGGATCCAATTCCTGTGATGTTTGCTCTAGGATGAACCTGCTTGAGCAGGGAGGTTGGACCAGATGAGCCACTGTGATCCCATCAGCCTGACCCATTCAGTGTTTCTGTTATCTGGAATTCATATTTTTACAAATATGCTACAATATAGTTTTCATTTCTGTGTCAGCAAATTGTTTCTTCCAGCAAATCTACTCAAGGGAAGTATTACAAAGTATCAAACATATAAAGGGAGTACATGGAAGATGCCAAACCGGCTGAAGGTTTCTTCTCCAGAAGTACTTCTAAGTATACTCATATTTAATATCCAAGAATTTAGCTGAGCTGGACAGCGGTTTATGGCTAGAGGGGATTCACAGATTGGTTCAGTACAGACAGAAAAATAGAAATGAAAATCTGTTTGAAAATGTAGTAATTCTTAAATAAAGAAATGTTGTTTTCTCCAGTTTTGTCCACTCTACCTTTAGTCTTAAAGCCTAGTGAAAACAAGTATGCAAGTCCAGCAGTTGCTGCTGTACATAGCATTGCTTCTAGCTGCTCTCTCTTTGCTGTTCTTGCCTCATTCCTTTCTTGCATTCCCTGACAGTTGAAAACTCACCAGACTTGTGACTCACATTTTAATCTTATCCAAGTCACAATGTTTATTTCACAGGATGTCCAATTAAACGTCAATTCAATCTGCTCTGGAGTTGTTTCCTTCCCCTCTGGTGATTAGTATAACCTGAATAACATAGGAAATACAGGAAAAAAAGGGCAGTAAACAGCTCCAGTGACATCAAGAGACCAAGCTGAAACTTTTCCCACAGAAGACAGAGGAAGGGGATGCACAAGAATGTTAATATGGTTCATACTTTCTAATGTTCTGACTATGAAGACTGGAAGGGAAAATTATGCTACCTTAGAGTGAGTTATGGGCCCTCTTTAAGCCTGGGGACACATGAGTAGGTATGGGGCTGTGCAAGCGACACTAAGTGAGATAAAAACTCTGTCCTCATTTTCCCTGTGCTTTGAAGTGCCCGCTGTTGCCCTTCATTGAAGCCAGTGTGACTACACCACTTCCTTGCATCCTGCCTCCAATGCAGGTGCTGGAGCTCTGTGGTGTCAAAGTGAAGAAGCAGACCCACACCTATCAGGTGCTGCACACTACCATCCAGAAGTCCTAAAAAACTACCATCCATCAGCTCACTGACTGACTGAAGGGAATCTTATCATGACAAAAACTTGCATACTTTCTTGAGGTTTTCTTTTCATCTTCATTCAGGCATGTCAAATGACACATGATGCATGTAAATTTAATTCTACTTGTTGTCTGCTCTAGAAGTAGCCTTCTGCAGCATACCAGGCTTAATTGGAGGCTAGGAAATGGAGGTAGGGTTCTGCATAAAACAAGGGGCTGCTTTTCAGGATAAGAGAGAAAATTGAACTAAACTTTCAAACGTTACCTGGTCTTTGAAAAGCCACCAATGGAAAACCTCCTGGGAAACATCAAATTTTGGTGAAGCTGTGCAAGAATGGAGCTCAGAGTCACCTTTCTTCCCAGTTTGCCCAGCTTCTAAGTCAATGCCAGCTGGGAGTTGAATATCACCAGTTACTCAGGGAAAATACCCTGGTTCCAGGATGAAACTGCTCACTGGAGGACATTCAACATGGATGCAAGCATGGGCAACTCTATTGGAGAGATCTTACACGAGAGATCAAAACAAAAAGTGCCACCGGTTCCTCACTCAACAGAAGCTTCGTGTGTTAGTTCCCAAGCAAAGACCGTGCTGTGTCTCTGGCTTTTCTGTGTGTGCATCAGGACAAACTGTGAGCAGGGACTCATGGTGGTAGCTGATGGGTGCTAGGGGTCCTGCAGAGCCACACAAAACTGTGCCAAGGACACCAAACCCACACGCACATTGTGGGGCAGCTCTCTCAAGAAGCCAGATGTTCTCTCCAGTTTGCAAAGGGAGCAGTTTTGTGACTTAGGAAGAAAATATTTCCATTTGAGCTCCTGCTGTGACAGTGCTCATTACTCTGAGCTGTGTATAAGTGGCAATACAAGTTGCTCCTCACAAAACATGCCCTGTGCCTGCCCACTCTTTTTTTTTTAACCTGTGAGAGGTTTGGCACCTGACTTTTTTTGGCAATAGCATTATAAAATTCTTTCCAAAGTAATTTTCAGTGTGCCTTGCTGGAACTTTCTAAAAAATATAGATTAATTGTGATAATTAAATTTCCCTCTGAGTGATTTCTTTGATAAATGGGTCTAGTTAGGACTTTCAATTAAGCACCAAGCCCTGCTGTGAAGTCAGACTGAGCTTCATGTTGCAGGCATTTATTGCCTCATTTACACAGAGACAATCTGAATTACTTTACATTACACTGTTTTCTTTATCTGTCTTTTTTTACACAGGTATTAGAATTCCTATTAACCCTTCTATCAGGGAGCCAATTAAAAAGGTATGGTCAAGCAACTTTTAATTATTTTGTTATGGTTTAAATAAGCCTCCTAGAAGCAGGGCGCTTAAAAGCTTTCTCTTGTCCATACTGCAACACATAAACCTATTGGTTTGTTACTGTGCAGATTCTCAGTCTCCAAGTGATAAAAAAAAATAAAAATAATATAAAGTGGCGAAGAATAGACAACTACCACAATGTTTTGATGAATGGTGATAATATGTAACAATCCCGGGAAGAGAAGCTTTTATGTTTTTGCATTGTCCAAAATTGTGAGTAAACGGTAACCACAGCTTGGAGAATTTCAGTTTCAGCTGTGCATTACACCTTTAAGGTCACTGTGTTTTAAGTTATATCCATGCACTCAAGCAGCATTGCATGGTCATTTTGAAGCTGGATTGAAATTTAAGATACACAATTTCTACTTTTTATTATGCAGTTGGGACTATTTGCTTGTTTTTCTAGTCACTGGTTCTGATGGCTACAGAAAAAACATTCATGTGTCTGTCAATCACTGCTGTTAATCATGAAGAATGAAAGGTCCCCTGATTTAACAAAATCAAACCTCCAAACTGAAACAAAAGAAGGTGTATTTTTAAAAAAATGTAAAATCAACATCTAGACACAGGATTCACTGTCATTGATAATAAAGAAGTCTACCAGCCTTAGAAAATGGTTTTAAATTTTTATGAGTTTTCTGTAAAGCCATCCACAGCTGTGCTAGCTAAGATGAAATTGCAAGGTTTAACAACTGGTGCGCTTTAAGATATAAATCAGAAACTAATTGTCTGACATTAGGAAAAACACGTTTTTCTCTTCTCCCACACTTCCCAACAAAATAACATTTCTGTTTCTTTTATACTATGTAGCATGTTGGAATCTATGCAATGAGAGTATATACATTTCTGGATGTACTTTTGAGCTTGATTTTGATACAATCAGTGAAATTGGTATGCTTCTCAAATGACAATTAGTCACAGGCATATTTTAGTTCATATCAAACTGAACCTTTTCTGGGAGGCAAAAGGATTTCCAGGAAATCTCCACTATCTAAAGAAATCATTCTGCCTATCCATATATGAATTTAATCACAGTCAGATCTCATATTATCTATACAAAGCAATAAACGAGTTGTGACTACTCAGAGTTTAAAAAAGTGACAGAAATTTCAATGCAATTAATGTAAACAAAGGAAACAGACTCACTGATGAGAAATTACAGTTTGTAGATTATTGAGGTATGACCGTAAATCCAAATGTTTGTCTCCACCCCCTTTCTTTTCTCCAATATAAACCACCAAACCCCACGCTTCTAATGCGGATTTGTTATGCTTTGGCATACCTAATTTCTTAAACTGGGAACACAAAGATGACTGATACCAAATAATATAAGAGTACATTTTAAACATCCAAATGCTACTTTAAATGCAAGTTTAAATGAGAACACTATGTGGTTAATATTTATATAGTATCCTCTGTCTTTGAGACACATTTCATCATATAAGACCATGCTGTTAAAGCAGTTCATGGGAATGATGTGCATTACTCCTTTTGCTAATGGGAGCTGGTTGCACAGAACAATCTAGCTGTTAGTGCTCTGACGAGAAGGGAACTTGAATAGCAGGGGCTTGGAGAGCAAAATAAAAAGAAAGCTGCTAAGGACATTTGAAAATATACTCACTATTCTTTTCCCTCCCAAGCATTGCTGCAGTAAACAACAGCTTCAAGACTCCTCTTTAAATAAGTGACATGAAAATGGAAAGAGCACGACTTTGTATCAACAGCCGTTCAAAATGCATCCAGGAGCCCAAACTAACCTTGGGGACAGGAAAGGCTTGCAGGGGGAGGGTGCTGCTAGGATGGTTGGTTGGGCTTGTTTCTTTCCTTGCTGGCCAGTGATTTAAAGAAATTATCCCTGCTGTGCTTCCTACGGGGAGTGTATTTAGGCCCGGATTTTAAAAATGCAACTGCCTAAAATTAGTCTACCAAATCCATGCAAAGTGCTAAAGAAATGTCCTGCTTTTCAAAAGAATCAAACATCCACAGTCTCCAGATCAAGGTCCTGACCCAGGAGAGCAGATGAATATTCTCCCCAACCCCCCACCCCGAGGCAACGTGATTGCTCAAGCATTTAAGGCTGAAGTGCTTAAGTGCTCCCGTAGGTAGGGGTTAGAGAACTTAAACATGGGGGGAGAATCGACTGGGTGCCATCCACCCTTTTAGATCTTGGCTGGAGGGAAGTTTTTTCATTTGATTGGTTTTTTATCACTTTGCCTGTGCAGAATTTTCCCAACCAAGCCATATGCAGCATAGTGCTTTCTAAACACATTGCAAACATTGGTCCCAAACCACGCCAGGATGATTTGCTTTGGGAGGTGGGCTACAAATACACAAATTGTTGTAGGGCTGTGTACAACCCCTAAAGCCAGGACAAATGTACACCACACTGGACTTCCTTCAAAGGCTAAGCTAACAGCAAACTCTTTCTGTTGATTAGTCAGGACTAGAAGGACCTGCGATATTAAAAAAGGCCAATGAGCATTATGCATCACATGGCCCTTTCCTAAATGCTGTGATGCAAATCTGTTAGTGGGTGAAAAGATTGCTCAAGGAACTGGACCATGACACAGAAAACCTGACTCAAGCCCCACTTCCAGAAGAATAAATATGACCTTAGGCAAGTCCCTGACTATTCACTTCTTAAACTGTAAAAGGGCAATGTACTTTTCTGTCTTTGGAGCGCAGGGAGACTAAAATCCATTAGTGATTGTGAGGTGCACAGATACTAAATTTTTAAGTGCTTAGAAACATCAGGAGAGGAATTTTCCAAAGAGACATTATTGAACAGATCTGCGCAGGCTTTTTGGTAGTATCTGTCATAATGTGTTGTAGTATATCATTATTCCTGATGTTTTATTTATCACATACTATTAAAGGTTGGGTTTCTTTACCATAGTGGATTGACTTGGAGAAGTTCCACGGGGAAAGGAAATGTTTTCCATGCTATAAGACTAATAACATAAGGGGGAAAACAAAAACCTTATGTTGCCATTTGATTGAGACAATAAATAAATGCTTTCACTTTGGCCCATAGCATACCATCTAACTACTATGTTCTTATGCCTGTTCAGTCTCATTAACTGCCTTGCTTTTAACCTATTGTGTTTCCTTCTCCATCTAGAACAGTTTTACTAGATATTGGGGAAAAAAACAACCAGAACAAAACAAAAAATACCTTCCAAAAATCGTTCTGGTCATAACAAAAATAATTTCATGCTTCCCAAATTGAATGCCTCTGTAGGATGGTCCCCTTGACATCAACAGAAATGCCATGTTACTGTTTAATTGTCAAGTCCTGACTAAGTCTTTCCGTGAGTGACAATAACAAGGACAAAAAATTGAGCCAGCTTGCAGACATCAGGATTAGCTTAAAGCTAAGCATGGGACAGGAAAAATAATTTAGAAGAGTGACTTAAAGGTAGGTGAGTGAATGCTCTTCATCTAAGTCTGTATCTAAATGTTATACTTAAGATCTCACTAAAAGATGATTTTTTGATCTATTTTCTGTTTTCTCATGCATTTGTGTTCTTTCAGGCATGTAACTTTTGATCATACTCTGGCAATCAACACAAACTTAATGATCCTCTTAAGCCTTAGTTCAGAGTAGGTAACAGAAGCTGCATTGCTTTCAGGTCTTTCATAATTTGGGTCCTGTTTCTCAGTATGACACCTTCCTTGGACTGCTGGCTCTTGCAGGATCAGTGCCAATGAGAGAAGCATTCCCACTGAGGACAAGCATGACTTTGTAATCCAGCATCTTGTGTTACATCTGTCTACTGCATCATGCTATATGTCCCACTACACAGCCTGGCTTCTCTTATGTTCATCAATGGTTGTTTCCTGTGGTCGTCTTTTGGGGCTCTTTTTGTCTACAACAGAATATCTTAATTTTCTCAATCAATACCCTGAAAATATATGGGGAACTTCCAGATTAAAAGACATCAAACACTGGGCTCTACTACCACCTTGAGCATAGCTCAGACTAAAATTTCACCCTTCTATGGGTTTCATACAGCTCCTTTATACCCCACTTGAACTCATCCTCTTTATCCAATACTTCGATACAGAATTAACACTAAACTCCGATTTACTACACCAAGTAATTATTTTTTTTGTCTGCTGTTGACTGGCATTGTAAACCATACAGGCTGGGGTTCTGTGTTGTACTGGTATTGACAAGGTACTTTAACTCACTTTTGCACTATTTGGATTCAGATCTGACCCCAAAGATTGCTCCCTTTATGAATTGTATCAGCCTAAGGAGACCTCTCTATGGATAACTTTGCAGTTCAGAGACAAAGAGAATTTTTTTGAACGTTTTGCAATACAGCTGTATCCTCTGCCCTCTCTAGCAAGCTCTGGGCATTTCTGGAGGTTAGTAGAGCACCAGAGCAGGCAGTAGAATCAAACGGTATTTAAACCCATTTTTCTAATAAAACCAAGCTCAAGTTATCATAGAATAATAACAATTGATGATATCTCCCTATCAATCATCAAAAGACTTATGAGTTAATAATAATAACTTACGAGTTAGAGTTATAGCCCCTACGTTAGTTAAAGCAAGAGATGCTCGAATCAAAAATTAGGAAACTCAGGCAAAGACACAGCTTACTACTCATTAGGAAAATAGGTGAGGATTAGTATTTTGAAGTAGTTTTATACCAAGTAAAAAGGGCAAAAGGTGAGGTTTAAAGATCTTCAAATGTTTGGGGTTTTTTCTTCCTCCTGCTGTTTATAGCCCTTCTGTTTTATTTTTCAGAAACAAAAGCCTGTAAATTTTGCCTTTTCTAGAAAGAAATAACACGAAGCTAAATGGTTGTCCCTGGATAGGCTGTCCCTACATTGTTCTACCCAAAAAAACCCAACCAAAACCAAAAACAAACAAGCAAACAAAAAAACCAAAACCAAAACAAAACAAAACACACAAAACAAAAACAACAACAACAACAACAACAAAGAAAAATAAAAAAAATACAAATACAAAAAAAAAAGGAGGGGGAAGGAATGAAGGAATTTGATTTGAGGCATTTTGGCCAACATTTAGAATGGAACACACAGCACTGTTCTGTTTCTGCCCTTTTCTCAGTTATCCACAAGACCTAAGCCACATTCATGCAATTTGCCCAGCCCACAGCCTGAAATCAATGAGGTCTATGCAAGAAGAGAGCACCTGCCACAGGCTGTTACCGTTTTTATTTATTTTCTGTACTATTGGACCACACAGGAACCCCAACAACAAATATTGTCAGGAGCACTGTGTAAACATCGACCAAAATAATGGCCCTGTCCCAAAGTGGTTACAAACTAAACAGAGGACAAGAGACCGCAGATGGATACAAACAGACAGAGGGAGAATAAGGGAAATTAATGCTCAGTGATAGCAGATTACCTCACTAGCAGTCTAAGGGCTGTCAAAGCTTTGGTAAACCTCATGGCAAAGAAGACTTAAGAAGATTCTAGAGAGCTACCAACACAAATCTGAGAGTGTTTATGTAGGGTACTCTCCAAGTATGACAGATACCATAGAAGAGAAAACGAGAATGGGCTTGCTTGGAGATGAACACAGGAGGATGTAATTCCCAACAAAAGGCGATGAACCGTTTTAACAGCATTTAAAGATGGGAGTTGTCTTCATTCCTGACTGCCTTTAATAGTCACCCCCTTTTTATGCCCCCAACCAATCATATTCACCCTCATCCTCCTCCAAAAAGGAATGTAAGGACCAAGCATGGCAGACCTGGAAGTCTGCTCAGGCAGTGCAGTTACTGTTACTCTGTTCCCCGTTCCTGCCTCCTGACAATGAGACATGATAGGTGAGGTCCCAGGGGACCTTGGAAATGAAGATAGGCAGCTTATGCTGATGTGAGATAGGGGAGGAGGGGGGAAGTAGCACAGTGCTGCCAAGAGAAAAGCGACATGTTCAAAGAGACAGGCCAGGGAAATGATCTTTGAAGCAGGAGCAGCCACATGCAGCATGATTAGGGCAAAGGCAAGCCTGCACGTGTCAAGGCCAGAGAAAAGGAGGTTGCACCAACTCAGCTGCTAAATAATATTAACTTAAGCAAGAATTTAGCTGCATGAAGAGTGAAAAAGATGCATCTTAAAAGCCAGAATTTTAGGAAGTGGAGATAAAAGGTAAATAAATAATAAAAGGTAAATAAATAAATAATAAATTGGAGGTAAAAGGAGCTGAAAGGCTTTACCTGTATATAAGAGAGGTCAGAGCTGATGCTCCCACGCAGCCATGAGTGACAGACAGCATATGCACAAGCACAAGTGCAGGGAATGGTAGCAAGCATTTGGTGTTTCCTCCCTCTCACTTCCTGTTCCACTCTTTTCTCTGCAGCTATTAAATACAGGGAACTACAGAGTAGATGCCTAGGATAAACCAACAGTTTAGCAAATAATTTCAGGCTCATCAATAATTCTTTTCTTGTGTGGTCCAGATCCTGTTCAATATACCCATGAGGCTGTGTCTCTCATCTGGCTCAGAAAAAATATGATGCCTTTCCTCCATGCTCAGTAATAAACTGTACAGCCTCTGTGCAGTTCTCTGCTGTATTCCTGGAATAAGATTACCAGCAAGATTAAGGCCTCTGGTTGTGAGAAGGGAGACTCCACAGGATTAAATGTTATCCAGTCTACTCCTGAAATAGAGAATAAAATACAAGAAAGGACTATGAATTATATTACTGAAAATATTACAGACCATGGCAGTGGTACAAGGGATAATGAAAGATCAAAATTTTAAATTATATTCATAAACAAAAAGCAACAGGGGAAAGTATTGCAGGGACTACATTGTCATCTGTTGCCAGGAGAGGGCACTCCTGGCTTTTATTTTTTTTTTTATGACTTGAGAGATTTAAATCAAGATTTCCCTTGGTAGCATTTCCCAGGCATAAATCAAGCACAAATGAATAACCTTTGATTTATCATTCCTAATGGAGATGTACATCATATTGGCGTGTCATCACATTTCAACATTTGCCATTATGATGCCAATCATAAAGTAATTTTCTTCCGTGTCATAATCAGTGATGAAGATGTACGTTTCCATTCAGTACAATTAGATTTTCATGTTTCTTAATGGTAGCTGAGGGCATTAGGCAGAATACCTGCTTTTGCCCTAACTCTTTTGTACTCATATTTTTCTGAAACTGTATCCAAACCATTACCCAATCTCCACTCTTCTCTTGTTAAGCACCACCCCTGCTCATATGGGGAAAGGTGAGAAAGACCTAAAACTATTATTCCAAGAGAATTTCTGCAGAGAAATAGGCATTAAAATCCTGGACAAATACATGGTGGTGAAAAATACCTGGCCTTAATTATTTGAGAGTTTCTTAGTAGACTCCATGACATCAGCTTGGGCTTGTCACTCGTGACCTAACCCAGACCACAAACCAGTGAAAGTGTTTGGCTGGGCCCAGTGTCCAGCTGGTCAACTCCACTGGTATTGTTAAATAACCACTCTGGGAAAACCCAAGCTACAGCTGTTGGCACTGAAACTCTTCCGTGAGCAGGGGAATCCTAGGTTGTTTGGATGAATGGATAGATGGGCAGATAAGATGTGCTATTATCATTCAGAACAACTCCAGTGTATGGGTTTGTACAACCCAAACAAGAGAAACAAAAGTCACAGCATTTCCAAAAGCACCTGAGCCGGTCTGAAAAAAATCCCATTACGCATCTCTAGTGGATATTTTGCTAGTCAAATATTTTACTAAAAGGATGCCTTGGTTTTTGTCACCTTGGCTCTCTGCCCAGATGCAGAGGGGTGACGCTTGATCGCGGGGCAGACCGACGCGCTGGGGCTGAGGACGGGGAAACTGATCGGCATCGCTGCAGCCTTGTCACTACATCCAACATTCCCGAGCTCGCCAAGTGAGCAAGCACAGCCCAGCCCACGAGAAGGACCCCGTGCCTCAGACCAGGCGCTCCCTGCGCCCCGCCGCGGAGCCTGGCGGGACGCGGCACCGAGGCCCGCCGGTGACCGCGGAACGCTCGGATCAGCAGCAGCATCCCCAGGGACGGGCTCCAATGTCACCTGCCGCCGCCTCCTGCTGCAGCAGGCTGTGAGCGCGGGGGGCCCCGCACGCCCCGGGAAGGCCGAACGGAGCGCCCGGGGGAAGATGGCTCCGGCGGGCTGCAGAGGCACTGCGGCAAGGGACGAGCGCTCCCCGCGGCGCCGCCGGCAGGGGCAGGGATGAGGCGCCTCGGGAGCCGACCCCGCCTCTCGCACCGCCTTCCCCCCCCATCGGCAGCGCACTCGGCTCCCCCCAGGCCCGCCCGCGGGGGCGTTCGCGGCCGCCGGAGCTGCTCGGGGCGGTGGGATGAGCGCCGGCAGCGAGGGATGAGCGCCGGGAGCGGGACCTGGCGGGGCCGGAGCGCCCTCTCGCGGCCATGTCCGGAGAGGCGCGGGGCCGGCCCGCGGTGCCCTCAGCAGGGGGAGGCGGAGAGGCCGCGGGGTCGGTTACACAAACACACCGCGGTGCTGAATCGCAGCTGCCCATTTCTCCTGCGAATGAAAGCCCAGCCGCTCGCCTCTGGCGCTCAGCTCTCACTGTACCAACAGGAATTCTGTGACAAACCTGACCTTGCACCTGGCTGAACATGAGCCAGCTGTGCCCAGGGGGCCAAGAAGGCCAATGGCATCCTGGCCTGTATCAGCAATGGTGTGTCCAGCAGGACCAGGGCAGTGATTGTCCCCCTGTACTGGGCACAGGTGAGGGCACACCTTAAGGCCTGTGTCCAATTCTGGCCCTCACTACAAGAAAGGCATTGCAGTGCTGGAGCGTGCGCAGGGAAGGGAAGCAGAGCTGGAGAAGGGTCTGGAGCACAAATCTGATGAGAAGCGGCTGAGGAGAGCTGTTTATCCTGAAGAAAAGGAAGCTCAAGGGAAACCCTATCACTTCCTACAACTACCTGAAAGAAGGTTGGAGCCAGGTGGAGCTCAGCCTCTTCTCCCAAGTAACAAGACAGAATGAGAGGACATTGCACCAGAGGGGTTTATGTTGGATATTAGGAATAGTTTCCTCCAAGCCAAAAGGGTAGTCTAGCATTGAAAAAGGATGCCCAGGGAAGGTGTAAGATTAACATCCCTGGAAGCATTCCAAAAAAAGTGTAAATGTGGTGCTTAGGGAGATGTTTTCATGATGGGTCTGGCAGTGTTAGGTTAATAGTTGTAATCAAGGGCCTTGGAGGTCTTCTCCAGCCTTTATGATTCTATGATTCAGTTGTCTCATCTCTTTTGTGTGTAAGGCAACTTCTTTCTCAAAAAGGTTAAGGGCAAATAGTTTTCTGGGATCAGAAAAATGGTCCAAAAACGTATCTCACCACCTTTAAATGGGAGCTGTGGAAAGACCAAGCACATCAAAGACAGTCCTTGCCCATGAGGGTAACTCACTGTTGCCAGGAGGCACCTAGAGCACACTGGCACTGTGAGGGCACCAATTCTTTGTGCTAATAACAACCATGTTCTGAACACAGAAAGCGTGAATTCCTGTTAAGGAAATCAGTTGGCATCTTATCAAAACAAAATAGGAGTTTCCTGCTTGGTATGGGAAAACTTCCCAATTATGCTCCTGTCAGGTAAGCCTGGAGGTTTTATCTAGGTACAAAGTCAGAGAACTTCTTTCTTCCCAGGTACAGCAGAACTAAACTGTAAACCCATGTTGAACTGAAAAGTTACTGTTTTGTGCCTGCGTTTAAATTACTGTTTTTAAATGCATTTGTTGATGTGATGCAATATGGTTTTTAAATGTGTGTGTTGATGTTGGTATGGCAAACATCTCAGCCTTTTCTACCTCTCTGTTCACAAGCTGTGCAGGTTTGTAGTCTGCCCTCACAGCAGACCAACCCAGCCACCCTAGCTGTAAATCCACTTACCTGAGTCAGATGGCCTGGAGAACTGGCCCTTCTAATTGCCCATGTGCTGTGGCTGGCTGCAGAGTCACATTTGACCTGTTCGTGCATGAAAGAAGCTTTATTTAGTGAACTTGAAAATGTGCTCAATTTCAAACTGAATCACGGCAATGTCTAAAAGTTCTGATGGTAATCCCATTTAATTTCCTAGTAAAAATGTTCTACAAAACCAGGATGCCTTATGATGGTAAATATAAAACAGAAGATGTACTCAGTAACCAAAAACCCAGCCCTCATTGAGGATGACTTGGGCAAATAATTATTTTAGGATAAAGCCTGAGAAGAAATAAAAAGTACCTTTCTTTCAAAGAATAGAGAGCAAATTAAAATTAATACTGTCTACGTAAGGCCATGTTGGTTCCCCTTTTGAAGATGGAATCTTTTTCCACTTATATGGGAGTGAATTAGGGATAACTCCACTGAAATTAGTAGCAGAAGCAGACTGAGGGGAAAATGAGGTTCTTTAAATGTCTATTTGAGTGTTACTAATGGGTGGCAGTAGCTGCAAATGTCACTCTTAGCTTCCTATTTTCACTTTCAAATTTATCAGTAGTGTCCTGGTTAAATTGTACAGTTCTGTAGCTGAGGTTTGGATTAAGTTAAAATTATTAGGATTAGAAATGGTGCAAAACCAGAACCTCAGATCTGATCCTCTTTGAATTTCTATGGAAAGGAGTTTGGATTTAAATCCCCAGATGTGAACCCTCTTGCATGTTTAATTCTGGGTCAGTAGGAGTCTAAATTCCTCAACTGGTTTTGTGTGGGTGTAATCCTGCAGGAGCATTTGATTGTGGGATTTTGTGGGGTTTATGAATGAAAGTGAGAGGTGGCATTTCATGACTGGTGATAAAACTAGTTTCCTATTCAATGCATATGAGGATGTAAAAGACAGTTACTACACTAGTTTTTATAAACTGTTGGGAATATAAGACATGTGAGGAAAAGTGGAAAAAAGGAAGTTTCTGTTAAGTCAGCACAATGGAACTTCACTTTTGGTTAGTTTTAATTATTATTATAACACGATTAACATTGAAAATGGGAGTCAGACTTTCGAGGGTTAACTGCTGTAGTTGTCACCATTTAAATCTAAACAAAATACCAACATAAATTAATTTCAATTCTATTACTTTCCCTAAGTGCAGGATTTGGCCTACTATGGAATGGTGCATTTAATTCAGCTGGAGAAGATAAAGAGTCCAGGCTCTTCCATATGTTTACACTGGAAAAAGCAACTGGTCTGCTGACCTAGGAGGAGTATTCTAGGCACAAAAGTATTACCTTGTGTAAGATACAGTTCTACTATGCTCAGCATATCAGCTGGTCCTAAATTACTAAACCCTTATTCAGCTTTTCCTTTGTGCATGTAGAATTGCTTTTTCAAGAAGTGAAGCTGGAGATTGCTTAGTCAATACTGTAATTAATTTGTGTGATTCAGCATGAACATCTCTTTTGTGTGGTGGGTAAAATTATTGTGCATTCTCTTTTTCTTTTTCACAATTCTGGAAATATGCGTTTTCTCCTTGGTGGGCTAAAGCACATCTAGAAGCATTCTGTTCGCTCACTACATCTCTCATCACTGACTAAAAACATTGCCATTATCCTGGAGCAGGAAGAATATTGGGTTGGATCAGCCATTTCACTGCCTGTGTGTGTCTGTGAGATAAGGACAGAGTATTCAGTCTTTGAAAAGATGTTCTTCCAAGTAGCTTCTGTGTCTCTGTGCCTTTCATTTATTAACTCTCACATGTGACATGTATGTCTAAAAGCCAATATGCTGTATTAGGGCTCAGTCCCACACCACTGACGTCAGTGAGAGTTTTATCAATTACTTTAATGAGCATAGGATTAGGCCTTTGTGATTACACAAAGAACCAATTATTGGATTTTTCTATGAACCTACATTAAAACCTCCTTTCAAATATGACTTGCAGGGTGGGAATGAGAGAAAACATTGCTTTTCTGTTTCAGTTTAAGCTCTAATTCAGTACTAAGCATATAGTATTTAGGTTTGAAATGCAGTGCATTGGCAAAAACAGACACATTTTGCCCTCTACTCCATCTCCCAGTAATAAGTCACTGCATGGTTTAATCTCTTCCTAGGCATGTCTTGCCTAAGGACCCAGTATTTTAATAGTCTCTATATTAAAAAAGACTTCTAGAATCTTGTGAAGTGAGACACTCTCTCCAATATATTTTGTCTGACAGATGATCTTTCCATAATTCCATTGTCAAACAAGCAAGCAAACAATTTAAAAAACAACAAAAAACAAAACAAAACAAAAAACAAAACAAAACAAAACAAAACAAAACAAAAAAACAACCGAACCAAATCTAAGCTAGAAAAAAAGCCTGAGCCTGAGACTTATTGGTCTTGGTTTCATTCAATCTTGCAAGTATGCCAGCTGTGCTGTAATGACCTGGCCTACATTTTGCCCAACAAAATGCTGCAGATCTTTTTATTTTCCTTTTATTCCTAATCATTATTTATTATCTGAAATTATTACCAATCACTTCTTGTAAAACCCTGAAGAGACCAAGCACATCCTCCAAGCCTCATGATCTTTTATATCTGAAGCTCAAAGAGGGCTTGACTTCATTTTAACTTTCTTAAATCCATTAATCCACAGTGCAGGTGAATGTAATTTTCATGTAACTATGGTCTCTGCATCAGTAATTTATGCTTAAAATCAGAAACACTGGAAGTGAATGGCTGCCTCTCAGGCATTACTTGTGATGGAGTTGATGCAGAGCTAATGTTTTATCCTTTACTCCGCCATAAATTCACCCTGGCATTTCACTACGTTCCTGCACATCCACATAAAAAGATGGTTATAATAATTATTACTTTTATCTTGTCTTTGGAAGTACTCTGCACAAGGTAGATAGAAGCTGCATCATGTTTTCTTGGAATAAAAGTTTACAGTGTTATTATGCTGGAGTGATTGGAATTGAACCTTCCTTGGGCACGTTATTTTTTATTTATTGGCATGATAAGAAAATACTATTTACAAGTTATAAAAATCACTAAAAGATGCAGTAACAGAATCTTACTGCATGACACATACAAACTAGAAATAGCACTGTGTTCACCCTGGCAAAATAGTTTCCTAGAGAATCCATTCTGTGCTTGTGCAAGAACATATAGATCTTATTTTAAGCTGGGGAAACATTAAATATAAAGGGCTTTGTATTTGGGGTCATTAGGATTCAGTGTAAAGCTCCAGAGTAATCTCATGAAAGTAGTGGTACGATCTAGGGGAGAGACACTGACTTAGGAATCAGGGAGCTTGTGTTTCATTCCTAGCTATCTGTCTCACTTCATAGTTCTGGCCTCTTTATCTCAGCTATTAGTAATGCCATTTTTCACTTGTTGTCTGTCTTCACTATTTAAACTGTAAAATTGTTGTGACTGGCATTATTCTTTGGTGGGCATTTTTAAGGCACTTACTGCAGTGGAGCTCTGTGAAGTAGATCAGGCATTTTTAGATCTGTTCTTCCATAAAAATAAGACTCTCCTCTTTAACTGGACAAAAGGAATAACATGGTGATGTCAGAAAAATACAGGAAGGAAACTCATACCTGAATTTCTGATACAAATCTTAAATAGAACAAAATTTTCTTTATTAAACTACATGGTTCTAATGGAGGAATTAGACAGAAATTATTCATTAAGTGAATGAAGCCAATTTATCATAGCTCAGAATATCCATAAGTCTATTTGTGCTTTTCTCTAGCTGCTGAAATATGTTACTTAGATTTACACCTGTTGTTCATCTATGGGTTAATGACAAATAAGCCCAAATAATTTGGTTTAGAATCAGACAGGATTCCTGATACCACCTCAGTTCTTTTCTCCAGAAAGCCCACCAGCCCCTCTGGAGTCAGTATGCTGTCCTTCACAAACAAAATCTGCTGCCCTGAAACACTTCAAGTTGCAATTGAAGAATTGCTTTTGTATTTCTTTTCCAAAAGTAGTTTCATGTAGCAAATAGTTTCACATACAAAAAATGAGGCAGAAATGCAGATGAAGGTGATTGACTTGGGACTGTAACTATTCAAATGAAAACATTCTTCATTCTTTTGATACCTCTAGATTTAAGCTGACAATTTCACAAAATGTTGGCTGAAGAACTCATTCTATTGACAAACAGCTAGAGTTACTTGTGTCCTACTGTGCATTAGCCTTAATGATTTCTTCTTCCTTCTCTTTGATTTTCAACTTTTTGTTTATTTGTTTTCTTTTTTCCTTTGATTATCTCAGATTATTTTTATTTTGGTATTCTTGCAATTTCCCTCGCAACACCTGTTTGTGCATTTATAAATTTTAGCATTAATCTCTGGTCTTAAGACATCATTGTTTTCCAGAAGGAAGGCTAGATCTACTTATGCTTTTAGCTATTTGGTGCTGTTCAGCTGATGCAAAGCATCTACAAAGCCATCTTAATCAGTTAAGCCTGATTTATGATAATGAGGACTTGGCCTTTATGCTTCTTTTATTGTTTCCCTTCTTTTTTAATATTCTTTTTTCTGTTTTTCTTGAGAAGATTGCCTTATTTTGCCATAAAATTTAGCCAAGTGATTAAAGAGTATTCATGAGTTGGAAATAATTTCTACAGTTAATCAAATGTATTCAATTAAAATTTCTCTTCATTACTCAAACATCCCAATTACTACTGTATTCTTTTCTCTAAGGTTCTCTTGTCATATTCCACAAATTATTTTCTTACCTTCTTTCACAAAAATCTTCTTACTCTTTAAAACCACTAATGTAGGAGCAAAAACTATCACAATAATTATAATCCCAGTAAATTAATATAGATACTCTATTTGCCAAATTAACGACTGATTTCTTACTCTTTGCAGTATAAAAACACTTATACCAGAAATCTTTGCTTCTTATTTAAAAGCTAGTGTTAGCTAAATCCAGATCTTCAGAGCCCAAAGAGCTCACACAAAATCTTGGAAGTGCCTGAACTTGGTCTCAGATTTTTGTCAGTGAGATCCTGCTGGGGTGTCTGTGTGTGCATTCTGTGGGCACTAAGCCATGAGGCACTCTCGAAGTCCCACTGGATGCCACAGAGTGCACCTGTGAGATGCCACCACCCGCAGTTAATGCCACCTCATTGATGCCTTCATTCCCAGCCCAGAGAGCATTTACCCAACACCTGGGATACCTCCATGCAGTGCTCTTCAGGGGATCTCAGCCATCACAAGGACTGTGTAAGAATGCTAATGTGAAAAGCATAGTGGGATGAAAGAGAAGGGATGATCGTCTTCAAAAGACTCACAGGCTTCAGAATAATTATACAGAAACACTGATGACAGTAAAAGCCTAATGGATTGAATATGTAACTGAGAGAAGGCAATGTGAGGTTCCAGCTCTGCTACACTGTGTATTTTTTATATTAGTTTTTCAGTAGAGCAAGGAAAACCAAATCTTCCCTCTCCAGCCAAGCACTCCAACCTTTCATTACATCATGAGGCATGATATCATGAGCTCTTGTTCTACATTTATACTCAGCCCATGAGAGGTAGAATACCTTCAAAAGGCATGTTAAAAATGGTTCTTTTCTAAACCTGGAAAAACACACAATCTTATAGTATTCCTGTGCAAACCACAGGATTCAGCATTCACCTAGTGATTCTAGCCTTAATTCTACTAATTTTCAGTGGTACTTGGTTTTAAGAACCACCAAGTTTAAAGAAGAAAGGAATCTAGCTCTAGACCTATTCTGTGGATATAGGAACATCAAGAAGGAATCAATCACCTTCACAGATCATGAAGACTACTGGTGTCCTTATCTTGGGACCAGTACAATGAACATTAGTGGTTCCTGAATTACTACTTCAAGGATCTTTTCCTTAGCGGGCAAGGTTGGATTCAGTAAAAAATTTATTTCTTGGTGACTTTTTGAAAATGGGAATCTTTTCCATAGTGCACTGATAAACATTCTTGTTTGTATGGATAACAGATGCCATTATAGGGACAATGATTCCATCATAATCATTTTTCTGCAACACCATCAGCTCTGATACCTTTTTTCAGACACAGTTCATCAGCCTCTTAATTCCAAGCCAGTGATCTGTATCTGGAGCTATCTGAATGTTTCTTTTAATACTGTTTCTTTCTCATGATGACTCATAAAAAATCACCATTACCATTTCTTTTTTTATCCACCTATGCTGTGGAGCTTGCACACAAGATTTTGATATACAGTGCAACCTTTTCTCATTTTTTCTCTTTGTCCTTTCTGCACAGATTGCATCCATCAATATTAACATTTCAGGTCTCTGATTTATCTCATTATAGTTCTACATTACCAGCTAAGTCATAATTTCCTTCCTGTAATGTCACTTCAAGCTCATTTCCTATACACTCTGCATGTGTATATAGACAATTATGGGGTTTATTGCTTCCTTCCTACTGGCCTTGGCTTTTCTCCTTTGTCTTCATCTTCCAGCATTCAATATTTATAGAAAGAGCTCTGCACTGAATTGCAACATCACAGTCTAAGTTCACAGCTGCCTGAAATAGCATGGCAGCACTAGTGTCCTGTATTTTCTTGTTCTCAAGTGCATGGTTTTTAAGTATGAATTGAACTGCCCACCCTTTCCACAAATCTCAGGATGTGGCCATGCTTCCAGTCCCACTGGAGTCATATACATGAGTGAAAACTATGACCCATCAGTTTAAGGCTCACTCATTTTGCAAAGCAAGAACAAGGGGGTTTTGCACTTTGCACTAATAGTTTGTGAGAAGAAATTCCTCATAAACAGTGAGTTCCCAGTGGTTTGAAAGGAAATAAGTTGCAAGAAGGACTCCTTTCACCCAGGACAGCAAACCTTTGTCTTTCACAAACCACATGCACCACTGAGGCTTCCCATGAGAAAACCACTTTCAGCACCTTATGACTAGAAGGACAAATGTGGTCCAATAGCAGCTGGAGGCAGTGCCTAAGGGAATGAGCAGCTCTTTCATGTCTGGAGGCCTGGCATGTATGGACACACGCAAGGAAGACCAGGTTATACTGGAAGACTCCATTTCTCTCCTACCTGGAGGCAATTCCAACCATGCAGCTGGAGTAAGACACGTGTCTGGGCTGCCCTGACAAGGATGGCCTTTTAAACCTTGGCAATATACTTTGTCTCAATGCTTATATAAAACTTTGGGCCTTCACATAGTCCCCATCTTCACCTGAATTGTCCCCTGCAAACTGCACTGCCATAGCTCCACTCAATGAAAATAAAGGCTGAAAACTCTTTCAGACCCTCTCTCTGCCAAAAAGTGGAGATGCTTGTATGGATTTCTCTGTCCACTGGAGGGCAACATTGGCTTAAAAAAAAAATTTAAAAATTTCCCGGTTACACGGAAAGGTGAGTGAGGTGACACAGACACACACAAAGAAAACACATATGGAATGCCCAGGATGCTGCTTCATGGCCAGAAAAAATAAAATGTCTACTGCAGTGCTAAGGAAGTATCCCAGACTGCAACAGAAATCAGTGTAGTCACTGATGGAATGGACATGACCGGTGAAAAAAAAAGTTTGTAGAAACTTTTCATTCTCTCTGTAAAAACTCATTCACAAAGGGATTTAAATGTGCTTTATTAACCTGAAGCAGGGCATTAGCTCTGTTGTCCTCAATGAGACTAGACATTATATAGACACTATTTTAGATATATAGTACTAAAGCTTTGCTGAAGGCTAAGGACTCAGAAATGGTTCCTCCCCTGGGACAAGCCATTCAAATCAAAGGGAAACTGTAGATGGGCTGCTACTATTCTTGGGAGGACCAAGAGGGAAAGGAGGGATATGTTACAGGCCCTGAAGAAGTAGACTCTTGGGATAGGAACCTTAGGAAAAGAGAGACTGTAGCAAATCTGTTGGCAAGGAGAACTAAGCAAGAGTTTCTTGCTAAGAAGAAATTTGCAAGTGTGATTAGAGCCAGCAGTGGTCAAGAGTCCTCCTTGGATTGATGCAATAACTAGCACAGAAGGGAATTTCTTCTGCTTTTGCCTGTCAGGATTTTTTTATCTTTTATCCCTGCTGAGGGAGACAGCTTCTCTCGTTTATTACCTCTCTGCCACAGTAGGATTGTTATCCCTCTGCCTCCTGACAGTGATGTAATTATGTCCCCAGAGAGCCGTGCCTGCAGGCAGCAGTGTGAACCTGCTGAGCCTCTCCCGGTCGGGCTGTGCACTCTGGTGGCTGCAAACTGTGCTGCTGCCCACTTGGTACCTATTTCAGATATTCCTGCTGGGGCCCACAGGGGAAACAACGGGCTGAATGCCCACTTAGCAGCTGCATGCTGGTAAATGAACTGGTGTTAGAAGTACCTGAAGACTTACTAACAATAACATGGTTTGTCAAAGGTTTATAATACAGTTTTATAATTGGATTTGAAAAAAGAGCTAGGTTCACACTGTGCTCTGTGGGGAGCATCCCTTTGTGCTAGTCTGGGTTGCTGAAGAGGAGTGGGATGTGTGTGCACACTGGCTCAGGTGGCATTGGTTAGATAAGCAGCAGTTGTGCCTCACCTGCAGCCTCACTGATCCTGCTGCAGGGCTGCGCTGGCTGTGACGAGCACTACTCAGGAGCCCAGAGACAAGGTATGTCAAGTCTCGCATATCCTGTGTAAAAATCCATACTTGGCCTCTGCCTCCCTGTGCCTCATCTCACACCAGTTCTCTTGCCTGCTAAAACCTGCAAGGCTCAGAGCTGCCCAGAGCCTTCCCAGAGGTGGTGGTGCTGTGTCTGCTCTGCCGGGGCTGTGCATGCAGGGGTTTGCTGGTGCTCCCTGACTGCTGCCTCCCTGCTACACGGCCCCGTGCTTGCCCCGTCTGCAGCACTGCATCGCCAAATGCCTCAAACACCTCCCTGCACTCAGAAGTGGCAATATTTGGGATAGGGTGAAACCATAAACATCTCTGAGTGTGATGCTAGCTTAGCTGCTAAGCTAACATTCCCATTCACTTTGTCTAAAGAGCCCTTAATATCAGAAGTGCCCAAACCTTTCAAATCTGGAAAAGCCACTCTCTTTCCTTAAGAATATCTAGCCATGTATCCTTCCATAAACTGCTCAGAGCTTCTGTGTTGGCAAGTGTTTTGCAGAGTCAAAACATTCCTTGTCCCATGTTGAAACCAGAAAAGCCTCCCGAGATAATACAAATAGATTTATCAAAATCTGACTATACCCTGTATTGAATCTCTACTCCATCTTTATCTGCATTCTTTATCTTCCATTTTGCAGACTGGAAAATGTAGAAATATATATAACTTAAAGATAAAAGCTCATGTTTTTCCCACCGATGAGGAAAGATCAATGCACAAATCTAACAACTACCCTGCTGTGTTTGTTGTTCTGGAAATGCAAAATGAGCGTATTGCTCCATTCTGCCAAGAGAGGTGTCAGGACTCAAGTCTGTGGGAACTGTAACATCCACGAGTAGCAAATTTGATAGGAAAATGTAGCAAAGAAACTGCTTTTGGGACAAACAGATTTGGTACTTGAAAGGCTGAGTCCCCATTTGCTTGCCTGTTAGCAGTTCACAACCTTTATAGGATTTTGAATGCTAAGTACCTGCTTATCATCTCAGGACTGCCAGCAAAGATAGTCAGTCAATAAACACATCTGAATGCAGGACTCTGTCAGGACAGTTTCCCAGGGCAGCAAGCTCGTGGGAGGTTGCTGCTTGCTACAGGTGCCCACAGCCTTGTGCTCTGCAGAAATGTCATCGGAAGGGGTATCCTCGAAGGCAGGTTTGGCTTCTCCCACTGCCACCAGGGAGTGAAGGTGCAAATGGTGCTGCAGTCATACAGAAGTGTGACTGTTGTTGCACTTCGTTAAAAGCCCACAGTTTGAGTGGCCAGTAACACTGTTTTGAAAGGAACCCTGAGAAAAATAACACTTGCTCTGAGGCTTTTTTTAAAAGGAGGCAGTAGCAAAGCAACCCAAGGAGTTCCCCATGCCCTGCTTGTAAGCAGTGTGGAAATGGCATAACATGCAGCTGATTTATGCTATCTGCTGCCAAACTGTTGTAGCTAATATCCAGCACTTCCAGAGTATAATTTATGGGTCAGATAGCCTGTTTAATAGCCTATCCACAATGTTTGATCATGTCATCACTGCTTAGAGAGACTAAAGCATAGAGATTTTGCTTCTGGAGCCAATACATTGGGCTCTTCAGATTTGCATGCATAATAATTCTCTGGACTAACAGCTGCCAACATACATTTATTCCAATAATGCTGCCTGCTTACTGTACTGCAATTCCACAGCAACACAAAGATTGACCTGTTCAACAACTGTGGTGACTTCTTCAAAAATCAGAAGCCTAAAAACATAAATGTTATCATAAACAGGGCCAGGATCTGTAGTAAATATAAGACTACTGTGAAATAGCACCTTAATTTATTATATTTCTCAATTTCTTCTTACTCATACTCTTTTGCTTATGGCTGAAGTAAAACTGTACCATCAGGGGCATGAAATCTGCTCTTTTGCTCCCCTCAAAGGCCAGTGCACATCACGTAGTGCAAGTACCCATGAAGAGTTCCCAGAAGCTAACTGAAAATGAGATCCAGGGGTATCAGGACCAGGATTCATCTGGGGAGGAGGGAGCAGCTGGTAAGAAGCTCCCTCCACCCCTTCCCCACGTCCATCATCACTCTTCTATGCAGCATAACCCTTTTGTTTTCTGCCTTGGATGTAGCAAAGCTTTGTACTTTCAGTCAGCTCTTTCAAGAGGGCTCAGGGGGATGGAAACCAGTGAAGCCAGAAGGGGGGCATCACCTATGACATCCAAAGCGACAGCTGCCACTGCCTTTCATGTCACAGTTTTACAGACTCCAGAGGGGAAACATCTCATAAAAGATAACCATGTATGTATATGTCCAGAAGGTTTGGGGATGTTTGTGTTCCAGGCAAGATATTCTCATCTTCATTAGTAGCAGATGAAAACAGAATGAATTTACAGAAGCTGTAACAAGCAAAAAGTCATCTCATGCTTTGCTCTGGTGCCAAAATGCATGACAAGGCCAGTGAGGGACAGAGACACACCCCCCTGCTCCTGAAGAAAGTCAGTTTCAATTAATAGTGGTTCTTATTTCAGGTCTGCAGAGATGGCTCATGAAATTATATACAATTCCTTTGAAACACAGAACTTAAGCTGCGTGTGATCAAAAAAGTAATTTAAAAATGCTACGTGTACTCTGGGAGGAATTCCTTACTTTCCATTTGAAACTTACTTCTGTCCAGTTCCTATACGGTGGAAGCAAGTCACTTACAGAACTAAACCTTTTTCATTTTTAGTACTCACTGGAAAAATGACAAGGTTTTTTAAGAGGACATAGAGCTATTTTTTGTATGAATTTTACACAGAACAAGTCTGTTTGCCATAATTCCTACTTCTTTTTCATATCATTCATTACACAGTGGGACAACAATGATTGAAGTGTTCCCTGCCTCAGGCAGAGATTAACAAGGCATATACCCACTGAAGCCAAGCAAAGAGTGATCCTCAAAAGTCCTCACTAGTATAAACACTAGTGCTATTTGCAGTATAATCAATTACTGTACTTAAAACTAGACTCATACATTTTGTCAAATACCACATTGGAGGCCTCTAGCAGTTTTGTCTGTAAGCCTCAGTTTCTAAGTGTACCTTAGTCTGGGTGGTGCATTTAAGCTTTTTTTTCCCCCTTTTAACCAGCTGTTAGGTATTCAAGGCAAGAGTTATTAAGAGGATAAACTGATTGTATCTTTGCTAAGATCCTGTGACTGTTACCAGTGACCACAATGCTGAACCAGAGGGCTTCGAGTCAATTCTGCACAACAGACCACTGTGTGCCCAACACCCATAGTAGGGGTACCTAAGTGGGGATGCAATACAGATTGAAATATTTTTACATTTCCAAGTGCAGTCATTTATGGATAATTTAACATTGGCATTTCATCCTCAAGGTTACATGCAGGCAGAGGGAAAGCTTCATGGGCAGCAAGGTACTGGCAAGGACACACTGTGTGCACTCCAAGGCTATCCAATTTACTTGCCTTGGAGTTCCTTTTGTGTGACCCTTTCCTTTATGACTGAAATGAAACAAATTCATTTGTGAGACTCAAAAACACAGGTGAAGGAACCAGGTTTTTGAAGAAGCACACATTTCAAACATACATTTCTCCAACAGCATCAGTGAAAAAGTGAAACATAAAAGCTGACTTATTTTTCTGAAACTCTATTTTGCTGTGAAAGCCTGTATTTAAAAAGTCAGTATTAGGCTACATTCATGGAGCAGGAAGGAGAGTTTGAACATACTGTTTTCTGCTCCCTCTAACAGCTTATTTTTCTGAGATATAGTGAGTAGGGTGATGGGTTTACAGAAGGTTTCTAGCTGCTCCTGCACTCCCCTGTCTGAGCCTAGTGCCTTCCTTGGAGGGACCCCAACTGTGCCCCAAGTTGCCTTTCAGGCTCCACACTCTCACTGCCACCCTGGCTTTGGCACAGTCTGAAAAACACAATCCTTTCCAGCCACCATGGGGATGTCCCCGAACGTCCACCCCGCTCAGGGTGCCATCTCTCCCTTGGCCTGAGAGGCAGGATAACAGACCTGATACATTTTGAAGCATGGTTATTGGGACCTCTGATCTTCACAACATACCTTTTAAAATGCACCAGAGGATCTAAAATCTATAGGACAAAATCAGGAGTTTCCTTGATGTTTGCTTTCCCAGGCAAACACAGGCTGTTGAACCTCCCTCTCAACAGCGGCTTTAGTGGAGCAATGACTATGATGGATTATTACAGAGTAATGGGATTGTACATCTCCTGCAGAGAGCTCCATCTCATCTTTCCTGCTGATTTGGAACAAGTAGAACAAGATTTTCCTGGGCTGTAGGTCACTCAGCACGAAATCACCCACCAAGTTCAACAAGCAACAACCATCAAGATTTTCTGCACCCTCATCAAAGCTCTTTCTGCTTCCATGAAGAATACAGTTAGCATTTTTTTAACTAATTTTATGCATTTAAGCACACTTACAAAATACATTCACATACAAAAAAAAAAACCTACCGCACTGACCTATGCCAACTTATGATGCCTACTTTGTACAAAGAAAACCCCAAAAAGTAGATGCTTTCCTCTTTGTCTCATTATTTAGCTATGCAAATGTTTCATTAGGATAAAAATAAGCATAGCAAAAATGAATTAAATATAGTTTGGGAAAATACACTGGTGTTTATCACTACTAAGAGTTTTCTGGATGTTGTGTGGGGAGTTTGTATGAAATTACCATTATCTTCCTCTTTTTAGACTAAAATTTTGAGTTACATGTTTTTTGGATCCCAGAGGGATGAAGGACATTCAAGCAGTAGTCACGAAGCAGACTAATTCTATGCCTTCCATGAGTAATACACCCAACTTTGAAATGATTGCTAATATTTAGTATTTCAGAGGTTTGTGTTTCCCTCCAAAATGAGATAATTACTAGATTTAACAACAACAGAAATATCTTTTCTTAAATGTTTGGCTATCACTGTAGCAACTTTAAAAAAAAGTGGCACTTAGTCACCAGCTGAATTCAGTTAGCAAAATTAATTGGAAGTGTCACTGATTTTTCTCACTTACACAGTCAAATGACTGGAGTGAAAAAACACCTAGGAGGCATCACAAGACTGAAGGTTAAAACAGATCAGAAATGATGGAAACACAACACTGGGATTTGAGTTTCACTTGGCAAATGTTTGATGTACACTACAATCTTGCTCAAAGCGAGACATCTAAGAGAAATAGTGGTAATAACTAAAGCAAAATATCTTCTGCAAATGGTTGTGCCAAAGTTTTGCACTGACTCTCAGAGTTGGTCTACCAAGGGTACAGAGTGAGCACCAGTCTTGCTTTGATGGTTCCAGTTTACTGTGGGAGTCAACTACAGGATGCAGAGCAAAACACGAAATGAGTTCCCTGAAGTGGAGAGGGTTCCGTGATGCCAAACACACCCTCCTGTTCTGTCAGCTTGTTCTGTCCACTTCCCCACACCAGGCTGGCTCCCCACTGCTCCTGCTGGTCCCTGCTCAGGAATCCAGGCAGCACACCCTCGGGTAATGACAGCCACAAGTCTCCACCGAGTGCAGAGATGCTGGAAAAAAAGGCAGGAATGAATAAATGCCTGAAGTCCAAGGGAACACAAACACTGCGCGTTCCTTGTTGCCTGCAATAACTGCCCTGGCTCCTGATGGGCACCAGGCTGCCAGTTCTGCAGAGACCCTGAGCAGCCTGGCCAGAGCCCACATCTGCTGGGCAGCAGCTGCCTCAGGGCACTGGCCACACAGCCCAAAACACAGGCCATTTCCTAAACCCTCTGTGTGTCCCTGCTGCTGTGGTGCTATGTGAGTGGGCTCAGGGTAAGCACAGGCAGCAACACCTCTGTCTTCTGCCCAAAGCAGTGGGGAGGAGACCCTGCTTGATGGAGACAGCCAGTGCCAGTGTTCCCCTGCCTGCAGGGCTGGGGTTTTTAAAATCAGAGACACAGAAGGCAAAGCAGGGGTCTAAACCAAAGTGTTTGCTCTCTGTCTGCAGATTCCAGAAATGATTTAGGGCAATAAACATGGCCACAGAAAGTTGAAATTTCTGAGCATCATTTTAAAAAAGTATTCATGGCTCTATTTACAATGTATTCATGCACCCACAGACCTTGAACGGTACTAAAACAGGATTTTACTTTGCCTGTCACGTTGATGCAGACATGCAAGCAGATAAAAAGCAAAAGGAAACTAAGCTGTCAGTAGATGACCAACTCTGTTTATCTTTGTCCCTTACTCAGAATTATAGGGAAATAGCTTGTGTTTAGAATGTTTTCACTACTTTTAGTTAGCAGAAAACAAAGGTAAGAGACTTCAACTGCTTTGAAAGGCAAAAACCAAGCCTTTAAGCACTGCTGTATTTGCCAGGAAACTGTGTTGCCTGCTTTGAAATTCTATATTCCTCCACTGTTTTCTTAGTTTTAGTCATAACATTAAGAAATATTTTTCCCAGATCTTATTAAATAAGTCCCTGCACATATTTGACAAGCATATTAAAAGATTAAATTTACAGGACTTCACTCTCACTGTATTTATATATCTCTTACTCCACTCCTGACACTGGGTGCACAGTCCATTCCTCAGGCATTTATTTCCTTAGGACTCAGGCACTACACACAGGACAGTAATTCCTTCAGCAAGTGCTGGGGTAAGGGTAGATGTCCTGTGCAAATGTCCAGTTGCACTGGGCTGCAAAGTCCTTGTACTAGAGGAATTGCAGTCACTTAGTTTAGCTTGAACCATTCAAGCAAGCATACGCTGAGTCCCTGCACTATGGTGGCCCTTGCTCCGACCCAACAGCCTTGTCTCTGCTGAGCAGATCCCATGCCATAGAATCAATGGTTAAAGTCCCAGCAGAGGATTTTCAGTAAGAGCCATCCCTATCCTACAACTATTTCCACTGACCACCTGTAGCCAGGTGAGTGAGAACAGAACCTGACCCTTTAACAGCTTTTGTTACCACCAGCAAAGCAAGCAAACAAGAAGCTTTTTCTTGTAAACAAGAGTTGCCAAATCACTCTTCCTATCTTAATCTCACCCAAAATTAATTAAATTAGAACTATCCCTCTTCTACTGAAGCTCCTAAAGACAAAAGGTACTTAATTTGTTCCTGCTCTATTGACTGTGAGGGAAGGAAAAACTTCAAGAGAGTTAAATACAAGATGACCCATTGTTATGATAGATGAGATCTGTGACATGCTTATAAACAGGTTAAAATAACACATGCATTATAGAAATGGGACGTACAAAATAAACCAATTTGTATGTTTGATTGTCTTTACTCTTTGAAAATAGTGCTAGTTTGTTGTTTGTTTGGGTTTTTTTGGGTTTTTTTTTTGGAGTGTTTTTCTTTATTTACCTTCATTTGGTTCTGTTTTACAAATTCAGTTCTTGAAAGTTTGAAAACTGTGGGAAACGTGTTAAAGGCCATACTGAATTACCCAGGAGGCAGAAGGACATAAAAGAAAGGAAAAGTTTCCAAGGTATATAATTAAAATATGTATTTTTTAAGCGTTTTGTTAATACCAACATATAACAAACAATAGAAATAGAATAAAACTTCAGTACATCAGTCAGGAGATCATAATGTACATGTTCAGCAGTATCCAAATGGTCTTCCAGAAAGAAACTGGAAATTACCAGCATTGATATTTTAATGACTAACTGGACAATTTAGGGACAACAAATCCCTTTTTTAAGATACTTCTTACACACCGTGAAGCAACTAATACAGTGACAGGTTCAATTAATCAGAAGTCTTTGCAAATCAACTCACATTATACTTTTGCATTCATGCTATTTGTTCAATCATGTCAAAACAATTAGGACAAGTAGAACAGAAGTCCAGGCTTAGCCTCCTTTACTACACCTTATGCATTCTTAATTTTCCTTGGCAAGGAAAAAATAAAATTGAATTGGTAGGCTTAGAAATATCAAAAAGAAGCATACGGATATAAAGTGACCAGAAATACATTTAAACTAGGAGATCATATAATTTCTAACTACAAGAACTGTGGAGTTATGGAGCAGTGTTCCAAGACAAGTAGAGAGGGTAAAGAGCCAAATTGTCTTAAGGTGATTATTTAGCTGGTTTGTGAAAAGGATGATATGTCAGGCTTGCCTGTTAGGGACAGGACTTGTAATTCAGGAGATTCCTACAGTGAGTGATTATTGTCTGTCTGTCTCCCAGCCAGCAGTTCAGTCTGCTATCACTACATGACAACTACTGCTAGAAACAGCCAGCTTCCTTTGGTGAGCAGAGGGGTGGGGAACATGGCAAGACAGAGGACTTCAGATGCTGGCCAGGTCCCGAAGAGCCCTGCTGAGCTTTGCCATGAGAAACAATGTAAGGCTTGTAAGGGACGGAAGTGCCCAACACCAGGGAAGAAATGGGAAAACACTCACTGCTTAATTTGGCCACGTAACACTCCAAGACACACAGAAAGGTTTGGAAGGCACTCAGTGTCACAGCTCTTGTTCTAATAAACAGACTTTTCTTTCCATAGGCCTGATATTTTCAGTTTTCTTCGTGCTGAATAGCTCCTTTAGGGTCAGCTCTTGACCTTTTTACTGTATCTGAATGTTACTTTCCTGCAGAAGCAGCTTTACCGTGTCACTGCACGGCTTCTGCCCCGTGCAGAGAGACCTAGGGAACACACACATACTAATGTCTAAAGGCAAGTGTCAGAACGACCCTCTAATATTTAATCTGTTTGACCAAGGACTAAAATCTGTCAAAGTAAATGCAGCTGTACCAGTTTGCCTCAGAAGGAACAGAGTCGAGGGAGCCTCTGAACCACAACGAAATTAATCTCAGAGTACGGTGCTAAGAGTAGCAGCAAGAGATAACAGTGAAATACATTCCGTGTAGTGTATACAATATATACAGTAATACTAATACTTCAGGATCAAGTACTAAACTAGAACACACTACGATTTTGCTTGAGACTGATTCATCTGCTAGCTGCATTAGATTGCAAAAGTCTGCTTTACCTCACAACCAGTCCTGGGGAGGTATTCAGCCATGAAAGCAGTGATTTAAAAAGCCAGATAATATAAACATAATTTTTCAGGCCAGAAACAATAATATACACAACTTCCTTAATATCACTTAGTTAGGGCCATAAGTTTCCCTGATTCCCAAAGAAGTTCATGTAATTAATTCAGTCCAAGATTATGTCCTGGGATCCTCAGTTACCGAAGACGATGCAAAGGGATCATCAATCCCGATGGTTTGGGCCTGGCTAATTTACAATCTTTGCTTCTGTTCATGAGGCTCTGTTTATAAGACCTGGATACTGAAATGTCATTTTTCCTCTCCTGCCTCTTTAAATCGTGGTGAAATTTGAACACTTGAGAACTCAAATTAGGAAAAGCTAATTACAAAGCTTGAGCGCGCAACCCTATTTAGAGTTTGGTAGGGATCATAATCCACATGTACAATTCTCCAAAGGCACATTTTATATTCTAGGTCTGTAACTCACAGGTTTAGAGCTAGAAAGTTTCTTTAGTATTATCCAGTTAGGCTTTAAGTCTAATGGTGCCTCAGCTATGGATATTTGCCATAACATCCCACACTTCTAATCCAGCTCTTTTTAATTAGAAATGGATTATTTCTTCCAGTGGAGCTACTGAGAGAAATCTGTTTTCACTTAGCACTTAGGCCAGAAGTGTTATTGCCACTCCTGCTGTAATTGTCTGCTAGCCTTTATTAGTTTGTATCGACCTGAGAATCCACATTTTTGGATGCTTTCTAAATCTTTCTGTTTGAATTCAGCCTAAAGTGAAGTAAATGAATAAGATTTTACCCCATCTATTTTTCCTCCAGTACACTCCTGAACCATAAAAAAATAACTTCAGCTCTTTTACAGTTCAGATTTCTCACTTTGACAGACTTAACATTAGTTCACTGCCACACACCTCCAGAGCCAAGCCCCTGCAGCACAGCTCAACAGAATAATAAATACTGGGGGAACAAAAAATAATCACAGTACAGCTACAACTGCTCATTACAAATTTATCTCTGGTGCTGTTTATCTACTGGTTCCAGCCTTCTGCCCCATCCCAGCCAAACCTTCTGCATGCATAGCAACGGAAATCACCCCAAACCCTTGGCTGCTGTGACTACTGTGATGAGCTCTGAACCACACACTCCTACATCATGCCTCAGAAGTCAGTGGCCACCTTGCTTTATAGACCGCTTGCTTTCCTCCCCATTAGTCTTCAAGGGGATAAACAGGCAACTGGCAAACAGACATAGGCTGTGCTCAGTTATCAAACTCCCTTAGGCTTTTGACTACTGCTGCTTTGCTATCCCTTTCAGAGGTGTCAGTGGCATACATCTGCAGGCACAGCACAAGGCTGGAAATCAGGAGACATCAGCTTTGCCAGCAGTCTGCTGCATGACCTCGGGGAGCCACTTCAGCTTATTTGACTTTTATTTCTACTTCTGCCCTTTGTTGATTCTGTTTTTGATGAGAATATAAATCTGGGACAGACACAGTCTCCTACCATACCGACGAATGGCATCAAGTACAACATGACCAGCTCTTTCTTGTGTTTCTAGATATTAATGTAATATAAAAAAGGAGCAACTAAATTAATCTTCTGTCCTATCAGTACCATTAGCTCCCTTAAATCAAGAAATGGTTGGTGGCCTGATGATGTTGAGGTGTGCAGTATCCACACACCTTAATGACCTCAAAGAGGTCATTATCCTCAGAATAGCCTAAACTACACAGAATAAACTGAACTCAGAAGTACTTTTAACTTCTGGGCCAACAGAACTGGAAACCTCTTAGTGCTTCTCAAGAGTTTCAATGGTATGCAATAACTGGTTGTCTCAAGACATATTACTGAACAAGAAGGAAATTACTTATGGCCTACTAGGAGAAAGGTATAGTTGAGCTTTCTGGAGCCATTTCATAGTGCAGTATCTCAGAGCCATCCAGGCTTTGACAGTGACAGGTCTAACATGACTGTGCTGCCTTGCACAGCATTTCCTTTCTCAGTTCCTTGCAGGGACCATGGATTGCCAAGCCCATTTCTGAGGCAAGCTGGCTTCTTTGGCTGACCCAGAAAACAAAGGCAGTGCATAAGTGCTTGGTTACATAGGTTTTTATGGAAAACATCTCATAATTTGTCTCTCTTAACCCTCTAAGCCCCAAATGCTGAGGCCATCCATTCTGTGGGACTCAGTGGGTAACCCTGGGCAAATTGAGGGCTGTTAAATCATTTCCAGCTGAAAAACTTTTTCCAGCCAGTCAGGAAAGAAGTACTACATGCTAATTTATACCAGCAGGCTCCTAGTATAGTTAATTTGACCACCTGTGTGTTTGCCCAGGGCTCACACATGCTGTGCTGTCTATATGATTTCACATGGGCTTGGTTTTGTGCATGTATGAGGTTGACAATTATGTTATGTCTTGTTTTTTGGGGTTTGGGGTTTTTTTTTTCTCCTGAAAACCTACTTGTTTTCTTTTGTATTTGCTTCTGTTCTATGTAAACTGGTTTTGCTAATTCCAAGTGCACAATATGCATTGTATTTGGGCTCATTTAGTTACAGGCTCACCTTTGATTCTTACATTCAGCAGCTTGTCCCAGATTCTACGTATTTATGAAGGAGGCCGAAGACCACTGGCACACCACTTTCAATGCCCAAATTGCCTAAAAAATACATTTTTCCTTTTAGAAGGAAAAATCTTTCTAAGTGCTAACATTGAAGGATGTCTATTATCAAGTGTAAAAGCTCATTCCTTCTATAGAAAGCCCACTCAGCCCACAAACACATCAATGACAAAAATGCTTTATGAAGCTGTTCCCCAGAAAAACTGGCTCATAAAGCCTCCATGCCAGTCTCCTGCCATCAGCAGGTTCCCCAGCCTGTGTAGGACTGATTTGCTCATTTTATGTGAGTTCTCCCCCCGGCCTCTCACATCCTGTTTCAATGCTGGTGCGTGAAGGCAGAGCAGAAGGCAGCAGAAGGCTAGCTGTTTCTCCCAGCCTAACAGCAGTGAGCTGCTGGACACAGCTGCGAGACTGGAGCTGAGAGTTCACTGTACCTGGGAGCTGGCAGATGCTCCAGCCAAGCTTTAATCCAAAAGCAGCTGGGTACATATTTCACTGAAAGAAAGTAATTCTATGAAAAAGCATCAGAGGTAATACTGAAGCGCCTCACTCAATTTTAAGTTTTGCATTTGCCTGGGGGCCTTTTGTGTCAGAGAAGAACAATTCTTCATAAAAGCAACAATATATATAGAAGGTGTTTTCAGCTATATGGCTTTACCATTTCAAAGGTGTCTTAGCAACATGCAACAAGTTCAGAGCAAAAATGTTGTGCTGATCTGCCTTCTTTTGCTGATGTATTTGCAGCTTAGTGGCTGAACTGCAATGTCCAAGCTCAGAAACAAGGGTGCTTTAGTTTTTCTACCTGTTGAATGAAGGTAAAGACTCGAGCTTTTTCTGTGCACGTTTTCTCCACATAGTGTAATGTAAAAATATTGGCACAATTTGTGTCATGTATGTAATAAACTAGAAAGGCTGACAGGACACAGTGAGAGAGCACATAGCTGCTTGCTGTATTTTAACTTGACAGTGTCAGGAACTGGCTCCAGGGGCTATTAGCCCCCATTGACCTGACACAAAAAATGTTACTATTGCACACTTCCACCCCTGAACTATGCTGGGCTTAGTAGCAGAAACATGAGCACTTCATATTGAAGTCCACCAAAGCTGAGACAGAGGTTTTGCCAAATGAACTTAGATGGTACAGCAGAAAATTCAAACTGGCTGTGAGCTCAGAGCAGAGACAGACACCAAAAACAAGGTGAGAAAATTAAGCATGGATTCCTGACAACAGAGCTGGAAGTAGTGCTCTGAGAGCTTTGCAAGTGTAATTGCTTGTGTGCCATTTGGACCATCCCACCCCTGTTTAAAGAGGTCTTGTGTACATTGTGAACACATTATCCTAGAGTATGTGGTGGGTCATCTCTCAGGCCAATGGTGGAAACAGCCATCTGCCAAATGTCTTCCTGCTTGACAAAGGAGAGATTTGTTTCTGCTACAGGTGGTAATGCATTACCCACAGTATTATTCCACAGTAATTAGGAATCCAGAAACAGCAGCTGAAATGGAGCCCTATCGTGCTAGCTGTTTTCCAAAGCACAAACCAAGAGCAAGCCGTCCTTTTGATGACTTTACATTAGTAAATGCATCCTTGTGTTTGCAAAAAAACCCTCATAAAACAAACAAAGCACCCAAACAACAAACACCCCAACAACAACACCACCAAACAACAACAAAACCCACAACAAACAAAAATCCAAACCAACAAAAACCTAACAACAAAAAACAACCAGTCAAAAAACAAACAAACAAACAAACAAACAAACAAACAAAAACCAGCACCAAACCTCAAAGTAAGAGAGGTTCAAGGTGCATTTGAAAAAAACCACCTCAGACAGAAAACCATCTAATCAACTTGCTCAGAGGCAAAGCAGTTAGAAACTGAAGACAGTGCAGTTCTTAACCCAAGGTCATATTTGCACACTTTTTTCGATAAACATTTGACTTAATTTGTACAAAGGAAATCTTTTACTGCCTCAGCTCTATGGACAAGGCTGGGTACAATCACATGCTATCTGCTGCTGTGCCTTCTATTTGCTGTCAGGAGCAGAGCTGGCACCTTGCTCTAGATTTTTGCCCTCTCTGGGTATCACAGCAATAAAGTGCTGCCTGTGGAACAAGCACACAAACTGCAAACTCTGTTTCAAGCCACTGTCCTTTAATTTAACTTGAATCATGTATCTGGAACTTCAGAAAAGGTTTCCAATAAGGCAGCTAGCAAAATCCACTCTCCAAGAATCAACTGTTTCTTCTATATTTTTTAGCTTACATAAATGCTGAACTCCATACAGTTTACTCTTATAAGCCCATGTTTTCATTAGTTATCTTTTAGGAATAACAGCCTCACATAACCATTTCTACTTATATTCTTAATGTAGATGTCAAAATTATTGATCATTTTATGATTATTTGATTAAAAGTTTCTGCCTTTCAAAACTTCTGAATTTTTATACGGTAAGGGTGATCTATATCTGAAAGCTGAAATAGAGTAACATAGGGTGCAAGTGTAAAATAAAACAGCTATTTCTAAAGTAATCCATTTGGAATTTTGAGTTTGGAAATTTTACTGCAAGATATCTTATTCTGGTATAATTAGGAAGCAGGTTGAACTAAATCAAACTGGCATGAAGAGCAAAAACTTATGCAAGAGAATTGTGTATACATGATGTGAGTTATTCAGGGACTTCTGAACAGCAATTACAAACTACTTCCAATGCCCCTAGCTCCTGTCTAAATGAGCTCACTCACCAGGGGCCAAATAACGCAGTTAATTGACCCATCTGAGCAGCAGAGCACTGTATTAACATAGCAGTCTTGCTTTTAGAACCACAGCAAGCTCAGATATTTCTGTTTCCAGACATTGCTCCATGAAGGGAAATGCTACATAGACTATGAACAAAGATAAACCCAAGCATCAAAGCAGTAAAAAGCCTTAGGAGTGCCCCAGCTGGGAGGCCACTGCATCCCTGAGTGAGGCAAGAGAACTGGCTTTACCTGCACTCTAATCTCCACAGGGCTAAGTCAGACAGATGAGTATAGCCACCATCACTCCAAAGAAAAGTTGTTCTGCTGCTGTTTGTATGGTCCACCCTACATAAAGCTCCAGATGTCAAGCATCCTGCAACCTAACACCAGACTTTCCTGACATGGCTTTTGCAAATCATCTTCTATCACAGCCAGTGGTCAGTGGTGTGAATCCATCCTATTTTGTATTGCAACAGATTAAGGTTGCACACACACAGAGTCGGCTAACTTCCACAGAGGGACCTACAGCAGGATAATGAATTGCTAAATTACCACAAATAACTCCCTAGTGCTTAATAATTGTGGCATATCTATGCTGTGGATCCAAATACTTGGCAGAGGTTTTATATCAGAAATGAGCAACTTAAATGGCTTCTAAAGAAAGGCATTTCTAGGTGATTTTTCAAGGGGGAATTTAAACACATGCCAGTTTCTGGTGTTAATTGTCCTGCTCAAATCTCCCTACTTAGCAGTTAGTTGCAAAATATCAGATTGGGTGATAGAATTATTTAGTGCTCAGATTCTGAACACCGACTAAGCAGTACTAGAATAAAATCTACTGATTTCTTTTGAATTATGAATCCATAAACCTTTCATGCATTCGTAACTTTCTGTTTAATATTTATTTTCCTGATTGTTCCACCAGGACAAACACTCTACCACTTCATCTATTTTTAGAAATAAGGAACTGACAATTGCCACTTTGGCTTCTTTCACCTCTAAAAAGACTTGCTTGTCTTTTTAGAACAAAGAAACAAGAAGACAAGTTTGGGAATGGGCAGGGGCTGTGGTGTATTGACCAGAACCCAGAAGAACCAAACATTTCATGACTTGTTCTCAATGGTTACTGAACAATATCCATCTCTCAGATTTGACTCTGTGAACTTTGCCCTGTGAAGCCCAGAAGTTGTAACCCACAAACAAAAGTGGAAGAAAGATTGGAAATTAAATATATCCCATCTAAATTTTAATATCAGTAACAGCCCATTGGATAAAAAGGATGAGCTGTGAGAGTCACAACACATCATCTCTAACCAGTGCTAACTCGGCTGGTTTCTGCAACATCAGCTGTTAACAGACCAATCTAATTTTGCCCCAGAGCTGACCAAAATTTGGAACATCAACTAGTGTTTTGAAGTATGAGAAATGCTTTAGTACCCAATAGCTAGTGCTAGAAGTAATTTGTTCCAGTCCAAAAGCTTAAACTTATTTGAGCCCAGTTTCTCTCCAGTTACCAGAAGATTAACATACAGCTTAAATTCCTGCTAAAAAAATTTATTAACAGCTGCTCTCTAATTATATTTGTTTCCTTTTGGAACTAACAGACTGTGGGCTTTGATTAATTGCTATTACAGTTAATCACATCTCATGAAAATCCCATGCAACATAGAGTTTCTGCCTGATGTTTGGTTGGTAATAAATTAGACCATAGTTGCCATCAATAAATCAATTTTTTGTCATCATGCAAATTTCACAACAACAAATAAGTACTCTATGAGTTAAAATTCAGTAACTCTGGAGAAAAACTCATAAGTAGAAGAGCTAATTTAGAAATTAGCATTGTATAAATAAACTTTCTTTGTTAGCATAGAAATGGGTTTTCTGGTGGAAAAAGTGCCTAGGCTATAACATTATATAAAGGACCTTACAGACACAACGAATTTTTTCGCAGATTCACAATTAATTCAATAGATTCTTGGTAAACAGACTGCTAGTTACTTGTACATTCCAAAGGCTTTAATGAGACCCAGAAATAAAGATTAAGTTTATTGAATAAAGCAAACCAAAATTTTTGGCTCAGCAGCTTGCCTTTCTTGTAGTATAAACACCTCTGAAATGCAGTAGCTCATACAACTTCAAAAACTCTTTTCCTCAAATCATGACAAAAGCAAGCAAACAGAAAATATCCAATGGTATTAGACAGACAAACCAGCAATTTAGCATGCCAGAACACACAAACACTGGGTCGGGCTCAGAAAGCCCACTGATGATCTGTTGTCACATACAACACACCCTGCTCTGCCTCCTCCGCTGTCACAGCACTTTGCAAAGGCTCAGGAAAAACAGCCCAGGCAAGGCAGAAAACACTGCTCACACTGTAGTTACAGACTATCCACTTGGACAAAGGATGAACAAGGGAGATGTATTTCCATACTTCCATGTGCTGGCTAAAGAAAAAAAGGTTTTCATTCTCACAAAACAAAACTGTTCAGTTTATTAGAATGTGATGTTACAATTGGAGCTTTTAATGTAGGCATATATTTCCTCAGTTACTTTCCTAGACCCTTGCAACGTGGTGTTTTCCTCTTTGAGTCTCATTTTGTCTTGCAGAAGGGGAGGCCATTTCTATAAACCTTGTAACTGAGATGACAAAAAAAAGCACTTGGATATTTTCTCCCTGATTGTAGATGACTGATGCACACTACCAAGGGCTGCTTGTCCTCTCTTCTGAAGCTATAAATCAGCTGAAGAGATAGCCCAGAAAACCCACCTGAAAGGTTTATGTAAGACAATAAATTTGCTCAGCTGCATTACTGCAGAACATTCATTGAACCCAAGTGTCAGCTTTAGGGCAGTGTTCTGCCTTTAAGAGCAGAATTACACTAGACACACACGTAATTGTGTTGACAATTGATAATTACAGTGCAATTACTCTTTTGGTCTTTCAAATTACCTTCAATTCTCATCAAGTGAGAAATATTAGCAACCTAGTCCAATCTGATCCAGTTTCTACTGACATAAAATTCACCCTAGCATTGTGTCTGTCATGGTTTAACCCCAGCCCTCAACTAAGCACCACACAGCCACTTCCTCACTCCTCAGTGGCCAGGCAGAAGAAGCAGATAAAAGGTGAAACTCATGGGTTGAGATAAGAACAATTTAATAATTGAAATAAAATAATAAATAAGTGATATTAGTAAGGGGAAAAAAAAGGAACAAAACCCAAGAAACACAAGTGATGCCCAACACAATTACACACCACCCACTGACTTATGGCCAGCTTGTTCCAGGGCCTCAATCAGCACCTCCTGGCCAGCTCCCTCCAATTTATACACCAACCAGGATGCTCCATGGCATGGAATATCCCTTTGGCCAGTTCAGGCCAGCTGTCCTGATCATACTTCCTCCCAGTTTCTCAGGCAGCTCCTCACTTCCACAGCACTGGGAACTGCTAAGTCCTTGACTTATGGTAAGCACTACTCAGTAACAGCCAAAACATCAGTGTGGTATCTACATTACTATCATACTAAACTTAAAACACAGCACTGTGTCAGCTATAGGAAGGAAATTAATTTTATCCCAGGTGATACCAGGAGAGTGACCAACCAAAAGAAAGGCCCATCTCATCCTAAAATACAGCATCATTCAGACCTAATCTTCCCACTTAGTAAAGCCTCTTCCATCTATTGACATAGAATATAAAATAAACAAACACACGGTGCTCTGACATATTCAAAACAACTGGGTACATAAAATAATACGAAAGAAATCATATTGTTCAGTGTCTCACAAAAAAAACCCCCGTATCTGGTCTTGCACAGCATTATCTTCAGTACAGTTTATAGACCTGTAACTTCCTAGGCATTTCTACCTCCGCGATTGCATGTGCTTCAAGATTTGGCAAGCTCTAGGATTGATAGATCTTAAAAGCTCTCAGCCTTGTTAGCAATGAAAACAGTTTCCCAGATTATGAATTTAGGATTTATGCAATTTCATTTATACCTGAAGATGCCCCGCTGTTTTCTCTAATGCTCACCCCTCTCACCCAACTCATGCTCCTTTCCAACTTTCTCCTGTTAAAGCTTTACCCTTACATTTGAAACTGGTTCTTTTGGGTCTCTGACACATTTGTCAATCCTCGAGGCAGATAAGCCCTTTCTTCACTGCTCCTTGAGCTCATAGTTTCAGGCAGACAATCAGCTATTGGCCACTACTGGGGTTACATGAACTGTCAGGCAGGCAGCCACTGGCAGCAAGCAGGAGTACTTTGGATATTGTGGCTTGTGACAGCATAGGGAAAACAAAAAATGCAAGGCCAAACAAAAATACCTTTGAAGATATCACTCATGTAAGGAATCAAAGGGAAGCTGGCAGAGGGCAGCCAACTCTTTGCTACTGCAGTCAATCACACCAGGAAATCCAGTTCTGCCTCTGTTCTAAACCTACTGCAAATTGTTGCTATATTCACCTTGGGCATCAAACCAAACTGCTTTAATGTGAGAAGACAGTTTTTGACTAAGTGCAGCCAATTTATGCACATTTGTTGTAGTGACAGTATTATCTTTAATACTGAGTGTTGTTCTTGCACTCAAGCAAGTCTCCTTTCAGCCACATGGACAGACTTACACATCATTTCCAACAGATGGCATTTTTTAGCCTCTCCATGTGCACAGGTGAATGCGTGTGTACAAACATGTTTCCATAGTAACTGGAAACTGCTTTTACAGAGCACTGCCTACCATAAAGCAGAGAAATTATAGTTGGGTTGAAATTACATCATCTTGTATTTTAAAGACTTTTTTTTTTAAAGCCACTGTGAAAATAACATGGTCATTTCCTTTCCATTACTACCTTGTGGTAAGAAACACATCCTCGTGCAGAAAGAAAAACACTTAAGGGTAAATATAAAATCCATCAGGTATAGGGGGTCTCGTGGAGGAAAAAAAATATAATACAACCTTTCTGATAGAATTCTATAGGAAGCCTTTCTCGTAGATGAATATAGCCTTCATATAAGTACAAATTGAAGTTATCAAAAGTTAATTCCTGATTTCTTGGAAGGTACTGTAAAGTCCACGTAGACACAATTCTCAGGGGACAGGCAGGGCAGTGCAGCAAGGCTATGCAGTCTTTCCTCACAGTCTCCAAGATTAAAAGACCAAGACCTTTGCTTCTCTAATAAAGCTTCTGCAAGGCAAAGGCTGTAAATTCAAGCCACTGGGTAATCAAGATCTAAAATACTCCTCCTGCATCTGGATTCCAGACCATTTATTTCAGTTTCCTTTTCTGTCATAAAATTGCTGTCTCATCTTTGTGGATAATTTTGAGGTGTTTTTTTCCAGTCCTTTTATATTTATCTCAAGCTTGTTTTTCTTCTAAGGAAACAATCTGCTACATAATTAGGGGATTTGGGTTGCTCTTTGTTATTCAGTAGTCCCCTTTGGTTCAAGGGGCCACTATAGAGTTCTCCAAGTCTTCTGCATGCTCTTGGCATCAATTTTATGGCAGTTCCAATTATGTAGGCAAAAAAGGTACAGAATGTAATTTCTCTGTTATTTTTGTTCACATTTTCTGCTGATGATATTCCCCAGCTACCCCTACCTCAACTTTTTCATTATCCTTGGTTTCACCCTCTCATTCAGATCCAAGCAAACATATCTTGTCTTCTAGTCTTCCCTACTCTTGTTTTATTCCCTACCTCACTGCCACTATCAAGATTTCCTTGGAGGAAATTAGAGAGTCCTAAGAGCATAAAGAAAATATGAATTTGTATTCGTTTCTAGTATCGTGGCAACAGCAGTGGCTACTCCTCAGGTAGTCTTTTCTCCCTGTTTCAAGGAGGAAATATTGAATGTGGAGAGGTTGCCCTTTACTTCTGTGAGCAATATGCAGTGTGTGCTGTGCTTGGGGAATTAATATTCAGTCATCAGAACCCCAGTATTTTAGATTTCCAAAGTCAGCAACTTTTGAATTGCTTCACCTGAAGCGATGCACTGTACTTGGAGTTGATGGAATGAAGTGCACCTGCTGCCTACTATAAAACACCTCTGCTCCTAATGAAAAAAAAAAAAACACTTGAGAGAGGTGGTCTTACTGTTCACTCAGCAGAGATCAGTCTGACCTGGTGCAGGGGGACCAGCCTGGCCCTGTGCAAGGATGGGGAAGCTACCTAGGTGCAGGGAAAGGGAGCAGCACACGGTGCTCTGCTACAGACTGCCCACAATACAATCCTGAAAAGCTGGAATGCAGGGACACAAAAATATGATCTATGAAAATCAACATGTCCTCACTGCTTCTTTATTCTGTGCTGGAAATTTTGGTTGGCAGGTTTTGTCAGAGGACAATCTTCACATCTCTTATCTCTGTTATTTCAGCACACATGCCAAGATAACCCAGACCTTGGAGTCTTGTTGCAAAAATACATCACAACACAATGCTTGCCAATGTGTTTCAAATTGTATGCTGTACAATGAGCAATGAAAGGAGCAGCCAGATTTGTTAAACAACTGGTATACTGTTAATCAACTACTTATTTAGGGTCTTTGTGACTCCACTTTCCACCATATGGGCAACTTTAGAATATTTTACAACCAGTGTTTGCAGATCATGTTAGATCTGTTTGGACAATTTCTTTTTTTTTTAATTTACCATATTACTAATTTCTATGATAGATTTCCACAAACCATAGGATCAAGCTCTAAAAAGTTACCATAGATGTCACTTCAGCAGTAAAATATTACATATCAGCTGTGTTGTACTAGTTCGTAAGCAAGTTCATAAATGCACCAACAGGGTTTTATTTTTTTCATTAATTTTAATTACAGCATTAATTACATTTAATTAATTTTAATTACCACTTCATTCCTTGCTATAGGGAGGTGGCTGCTGGTAGATTGAGTGTGAAGAGGACAAAAGACTGTAATTTCCAGCATACCTCTAGCATCTGTTATGTCACAAGCTGCCTAACAAGGATTTCATAGGACTATCTATTGGCTTTAAAAATCACAAAAAAAAAAAAAA